>JAKSZP010003100.1:0-72698 GCA_022478985.1 Massospora cicadina | reverse complement strand
TTTAAAATGAGTAAAAAGTTTAAGTTTTCTCAAAATGGTCAGATACTACCACAAATTTATACTGGGATTTGCACAACTCGTCAAACCTTAATAAAATTTACTTAAAGAAGATAAACTTTCAGTATTCACAAAAATGTAAATACTTATTTTACTGGGTGAGAAAGGCTATACTGAAGCTTCGTTCTGAGATACCCTAGCTTTTATTTATTTGAGGATGGCCAACTAGGGGACTGACACAATTAATATGTAGGGGAAGGAAAGTAAAGTGGGGGAGCACACTAAGCATTGGAACCTGAAAGATAAGACATGGTACACTTGGGTGTGGCTAGTAGCCACGGGTGGTGGGTGACTACGACCTTAAGAGACTTGACAGCTCAAGGGCTAGTAGGGTGTACCTCCTATGGGGATTGTGAGGTATTCAGTGTCACATCAAAGGAATCAGATTGGTATCTAGTTACCCATCTGTTTCTTCCATTTGTGTTTTAGTGATCCAAATATCCAGGCTTGGAAGTGGTCAGCCAAATGGCTGTGGAACCTGACGATAGCATGGTTAATGTTTTGGAAGATCCCGTTGAAAGCATCAAGGGTAATTGTGTGAATGGACCATATTGCAATACTCACAATTAAAACCCTTAGCTTCTGGGGGATAGGTGAGATTGTGTTGAGTGCTAGGATATCGCAGGATAGTCAGAATTCAGCTGATGGTGATTGCTGGAATAAGTACACCACATTGTCCCAGATAAGCTTGGATGGCGGGCACTCTTCCATGCGGTGGGCTAGCGTGTTGGGTCTGCCGCATATGGCGCATGATTGGAACATTGAGAAGGTGCAGTTGGTACATCGATGAATCCCCCCCCCTTGGGTTGGGACCATCTAGTACTAAAAAAGAGAAGGTGCAGTTGGCTGTCCTGAACATATAACGCATGCAGCGCCATACTGTGGAGCTCACTTGTGGGGATAAGAGGGGGAAAGTAATGAGGTCCCACACCTTCCTTTGCGCAAGTCATATGAGACGTCTTGGTAATCTAGATAGTCAATCCGGGATAAAGGGAAGGGTGGTAGTGGGGCAGGTGCGTTGGTCACAGTTTGTCCTCTGTGGAGTCACGTATACTCTATGGAGGGTTAGTATCTTTGGATTGTTGTGCATAGGAGAAACTCCAATCCCCTTGTCTTAGGGTGTACAGGACGCGTTTGAAGTAGCGGTTGGTGTTGTGCGGTCCTGTGGCTGTTGGATGTGTTGTTATGTACTTCATCAGTGTTGTAGGGTTGGACGGGCACCTCAGATGTAGTGCCCTTGCAAAGTTAGTTTGGGCTGCCTTGGCCCAGTGGGGGGATGGCGGGTTGGGTGACGTTGTCAGAGCTATCCATGAGCCAAAGATTTGTGTTGCTCGTTCTGTGAAGTTGAACAGCCCCATCCCACCTTTCTTCCGTGGGCCATACATGGTCTTCAGCCTGACTGGTGCGCGGTATCCAGAACACAGCTTTTTCTGCAGGAGCTTGTAGACTGCGTTGGTAAAGTTGGCGGAGAAAAGAACTGCGTGAGCAGCAAACCATAACTTTGACAAGATCAGGGAGTTGGCTAACACAACCCTTCCGGCTAAACTAGCTTTACTCCTCCACATACTTGTCATTCTTTTTGTGATGTTGTCCAATATTTTGGTTTCAATGGTGTCAAGTGCATATCCACCAGACTCGAGCCATATTCCCAGATGACGGACTGGGTTGGTGGTGGGGTGGGTGTAAGGGGTAACAACAGTATTTTTTTTGGCATAGGTCTTTGTCTTGTGGTAGGATGTGTGGTGGGTTGGTTTGTTTGGTGGTAGGAGGGTGGGTCCAATTTGAACTGAATTTGCCCATTACAATTACCTCTGTTTTCTGTTTGTTCATCTTGGCGTTACTCACTGACTCATACTGGTGAATAATGAACTCAATTGCTCTGGCATCCCTATTGCCTGAGATGCCAAATATGCAGTCATCAGCAAAGGCGAGCATTTTGGTTGGTAGTTGTCCCTCCAACCTGATTCCAGAGAGCTTTGAGTTTACTATGCGGAGGAGAGGGTCAAGGCTGAAATTGTATAGTAGGGGGCTCAGCGGGTCGCCTTGTTTGAGGCCCCTTTGTGGGGTGATGGTGTTGGTTAGGAAACCTGGGCCTCTGATTGCAAACCTGACCGAGTGTTTTAGGAGGAGCGCCCAAGTTTATAAAGCGGTATGGTAGGTTGAAGGCATTTAGACATTGTTCCAAGTAGTCCCAGTGCACTCAGTCATATGCTTTCGTTTGGTCCAGGAAAGCAAGGGCGCCTGTGGGGCTAGCTTGGCAGATGTTGGTTATGGTGTGAATGTTATCCCAAATCGAGCGATTAGGGATAAAGCCAAACTGATGGGGGAGAGGGCTGTCTGTGCAATGCATCCCAGACGCTTGGCTAAAATTTTCGTTAGTATTTTAGTATCAGTATTGGTGAGAGCAATTGGATGCCAATTGTTTAGATCTGCCTGGTATCCTTTTGAAGAGTGTGACCACATATGCATCTTGGCCGCCAGGTAGAAGGGCTGTGTCCTCCAGGCACTTGTTCATAGTTGCTAGTAGTACTGGTGTGATGTAATAAAATACTTTTTGTAAAATTCATATGGGAGGCCATCAAGCCCAGGGCACTTGTGGCGCGGAGTTGATTTTATTACCTCCCATAGTTTATCTCTAGTGATGGCTTTGGCAAGGTCTGGATTATCAGCTATATTGTCAATATTAGAAGATGATAAAAATTTTTATTTTGCTAGGTGCCACAAAATCCGCCGTGTGCAGGTCAGTGTAAAATCGGTGTAATTCAGCTGATATTTTGGATGGTGTGGACGCCAGTGTGTCATCTGCTCAACGGACCTGTGTGAAGGTTGCCAAGATTGAAATTGGTTTAAACTGGTGGAAGAATTGGGCCATGTGAGTTTCGCCAGATAGAATGTATTTTAATTTGTGCCATACTATGACATAGTGCTGGTGTTTTCTAAAGAGGGAGTTGACCTGTACAGATATTTGGAACCACAATCATCCCCATTGAGGGCTGTATCCCTCGCGAGGTGTGTTGTTTTCTAATTGTTGGAGCTGTCTAATAGCCTTATTGATTGTTGTGGACGTTGCGGCCAGCTTTCTGGAGTTCAAGTGACAGGCTTTCTTAGTTACTCTAGCCTTGAAAATTTCCCACTCGGCAATAGGGTTCCCAGTAGGTGGTCATTCTTTTGTCTGTGTTGTTATCACCATCTTGATCCAAAGTTCATGCTTCAGAAGATGGATGGTGCTTGGGTGAACTTTGTGCCAGGTCGATGGCTTTTGGTGTTTCACCACAGATAATAATTTTATTGAAACCATTTGATGGTCAGTGAGGGGATAATTGTTGTTGTAAAATTTGATACATAGTGGTGGAAGTCTACAGGGGTGAGCATCAGGTCAATCTGGGTCATTGAGACCAGTCAATTGTTATTGTAGTGGGGCCTCATCATGTTGGCCAACGTGGTGGCCTGTTTGGGGATGGTGTCATACAGAACCAGCGTTGACTATAGTATGCAAAGTTTTGTGTGGCCGCGGAGTATGGCCTTTGTTTTAGGCCAGCAGTCAATTATGGCATTAAGCCAACAATTGAAATCTCCTGCAAAAAACGTTGCCTCAGCGAAAGGGATCGAGAGGATATCAGAAAAAATTTTGGTGGTCATTTGGGTCATTTGGATCATTTGGGGAATATATGCACACCACAGCAAAAGTTTCTCCATTCCACTCAATCCGTTAGCAGCCATCCCTCCATATGGGAGGATATGCTTTGGATACTTACTGGAGGATTGCAGTTGGATTGAATTACCACCCCACAGTGGTACGTCCAAAAGGATTTAGCCAGAAGGAGCATGGTTGACCATGACTCCTCCTCCCCCAGTGGACAGTGTGGTTCTTGGATGGCCAAGTTGTCCATGGGATATTGCGCAGGAAAGCCATTTTTTGGCCCAGGACATGGGGGGCCTTGGCTCCCGCAATGTTGAGCGTCCCTATGGTGATTGCAGTAATCCGCACATCAGGAACGTTGGGGTGACCCACTGGGGTCACCCCGTTCCCTAGCAGCACAGGTATTACTATGAGTTTAGGGCAATAAGCTAGAATGGTTCCAGCATGTTGCTCGGTGGTCATAGTGTTGGTTTTGTTTGGTTTCTTTGGGCTCAGATTAATCCGTGGAGTTTGGCTCTGGCATTGGTTGTATTGTGCCCTACCAGCGTAAAATTTTCCGCTGCTTACCTGTGGGCTAGATGTGCAGAAGCTAGGTGTCAGGGCAATTGGGTTTTGTGCAGGAGTGTTGTCACTTTGTGATTGGCTGGGATGATCTTCCATATCATACTTATGAACTATGTTGTAGCTGGTCACATTTGATTGGCTAGGAGGATCCACAGTGGTGCATGGTGGTTCTGCTTCAGTGTGGTTGGAGGCGTTTGATTGGTTGTGTTTGAAAAATTTGCTTTGATTTTGTTGGATTTTATGTGGGGGATCTGAAAGGTTATTTCGCCGCGCTGCTGTGGCATCTGACTGAATCTGGTCCAGGGAAATCGTGGTGTGGGCTTGGGTTTTGGCGGATCTCATGACCTGCTTACAGGCAGCCTGTGCACAATGACGATCCTTGCGTGAAATAGGTTTGACCAAAGTGATTTCAGCTCTTTCACCCCAATGGAAGGCATAGGTAGCGTCCTTCATTTTACCAAAGGTTGGGCTCATTTCATCCATATCATCCTCACAAAATTCCAGTGCTTCCATTCCACACTTGATAAGGCACGCGTGGTCTTTGTGGTCTAGAGCTAGGAAGAAGCTGGAGATGGGTGGGGTGTATTCTGGTGTGATGCGGAAGGGGCAAGATATGCTGCTGTTGGTGAGGTTGATGGTTACTTTACATAGAATTAGGGTGATATCCTCTACCACGTCCTGGTCAGGTTCAATAATGGCTATTGCCTTCCCTGTTCACAGGTGGGGCAGGAGAGGGAATTTTTCAAATTCAAATTGTTTAATTTTGGTTAACTTTTGAGGCCCACGTGGAGCACATCCTCGAGGATATCACAATACACTGTGCTTGGGAGTCAGTCAAATATGATGAATAGGTCATTTGCCTCATTCCATCATGTGCACACCATGCGGATAATGCAATCTTCGCTGTTAATTTCAACAGAAACTTGGTTTTTGCTGCATCTGCCACTTCCTCCGCGGTCATGAACCTAACATTCACCATCCTCTATGTAAATTTTAAAATTTACCAAAACGGTGTTCAGAAAATTGCGGAGAAGGCATCCCCCATTTTTTGCAGAAATTGCAAAACTCTGGGTGCAGCGCTATGTTCATCCTTTTTTGGGGGAGGTTGTCCCAATGTACTGGTGGGTAATTTTTCTCTGATGGGTTGGGTGGGTTTAGAGCCTTTTGCGCTGGCCACTTGTGCCCAACTGGTGTTGGTGCATACAAATCTGCTCATTTTCCTAGTTGATTGTTAAATTCAGATAATTTGTGGAGAATCGTGTTATTAATAGTGATAGTAACGGGAAAATGAGATACCCTAGCTTTAATTAGCCATTTATAATGCAATTTGACACATCTTTTATGGCTATATGATCTGTATTCTCTCAGATAGGAGATGGCAGAGAGGAGCATCCAGTAGCCTTCTGCAGTTATGTCTTGGACATGCATGAATGCAATTGCATGTTAACTAAGCATGAATTCTTAGCATTATATACGCTTATAAACAAATTAGTCTTCATACATGGGACCAAGTTCAAAATTGTCATGAACATGTTTCTTCATGATGGTTATGTAATCTCAGAAACTCGAAGTTGGCTAGCACAAAGGGCTTTGAGACTACAGTCCTATGCCTATAAGGTAATACATCACTTTAAACACTCATCAGAACGCTGATGGACTTATGTGACTGCCTGTTAAAGCAACGTTAACCCATTTTTGGATCAACTCTTTGAAAAATTAAAGCAAAGAAGCAAGAAACTGAAAACTCTGCTACTCGTTGTATGTATATCAATCAATAAAAATACTGAAATTAATGCTGTCTTTATATAAATTTTGAGTAGAATGGCTGAAGAATATACCACCTACATTAAGCCCATCCAGAACTAACCATGTCGGAAATTTTAACCAGATGGAATCCTCCAATGATTTAGCGTTATTTGGAATGATATGGCCAATCCCAGCAGAATGGCTTATTGACTGAATTTCGTGATATTTGATATGATTGCTGGTTAGTTGCTCCCCAATTTGGGGTAAGCTAAAATTAGTATTCCATCAAGCTTGTTATTTAGGTTCAAGTGGGGCCAATTGGTGGCCCCAAATTAGTATAAGGGTCACCAGTGACTAATAGTTGAGGATGATCCACTTGATATTAGTCAGCAGAATCAAGTGTTTGACGCCAACTGCCATTTGTGGTCAGATTTGGGATTTTTGGCGGAAAGCTGATGTATTCGCTTCAATCATCCTTCTATAATTCTCTGTACTGATTATCCAATGTCAGTGGATCTGACAATTATGAGTTTGAGGCAGCCGAGGTTGTTTCAGGTGCCTCATTTATTATCAAAATAAGATGAGAATAGATGTCAGAAAGATGCTGAGATATTCTGAGTCAGGCGATTGACTGAAGTTGTTTCTGGCATATTATTATCAACCTGAAGGTTACTTACAAATTTGATGTTTATTTAGATTAATCATTTTTATGGCTCACCGGTGACTTAAGGCCAAGGATGAGCCAAAAACTAATTTGGACATTGGGGAGGATAGAGCAAGAGGGTGACGCCAGGGAAGAGATAATGTAGAAGAAGAAGTAGTAGAGAAGAAAAGAAGTGGTTGGCTGGAAGAACTAGCGGAAGAGCCAATAGGTCAGTGGTGGGCTCAGTAGCCCTTTTGTAAATAGTATAAATACCTGGCGCTTCCCTTTCAATAAATATCTCCTGTTGCCTATTCTACCTTTGTTTATAAGTCTATTATTTATTTTGTTGGTTGTAGTTTAGGCTAGGGGATCCCTGAAATGGCGTGGGTGACATGCCAAGGCATTAGCTGGCACTGCTAGCCCCGACGCTTAAGGTAAAATGGCAAGGGCTGACCAGTCTTCATACTGGTTAGCCTTCCAACTAGCAGAGCCCAAAGTCGATTTTCTGAAAAACCATATAAGTTCATCATGCCATGGGGCATTGAGGTCTGCTTAAAATTTTAGAGCAAAAATCAACAAGGGTATTATTGTATGCTCTTACAGTTTAACATCCAAGTTGTATAACAAATTATCACAAATACCAACCTCACCATCCCTTAATGCCCATGACTACTTGTAAGTCTGGGGAAGTGCCCCTTGCGCTAAAACCATCTGGCATACCCACTACCTTTTAAAAAAGTCAAAAAGAGGCCAGCCACCCCTCATCTCCCAGAGCAACCTCTTATCAGGTGGTGGATGGATGGTGGTTAATGCCTTACCCTCTAAAATTCCGCCGCCCATTCTTGTGTAAAAACCAAAGAATTTGTACGGCGGATTGAAGAATTCTGCATCAAGGTTTAATAAATAGAAACCAGCATGGGATGGACGAGATGGGTTCCTCCTCTAGGTTGACTTTGAATTTGGCAAAAACAGTTAACAGCGATGAACCTGCCCCTTTAGCGTTGCATCTTCAATATGATAACCCCACAAAGACAAACAGGCGCCAGAGTGATCAGATGCGGATGGGTTAGGCATCTTAAACCTGTTCTTGACCACTTGGGATGTCCCTAGGTGGATTAACCTGAGAGGCTGTCATTATCCGTTGAGTGAGATGTTGCCAATTGAACTTGCGTAATCACAGCAAAACTATGATTCAGGTAAACACGAACAAACTAATAAAGACTCAGCCTATTGCTGACACTTTTGAAGTTTATTAAACTAAAAACTGCCCCCACACAAAGTTCCGCCAGGTTAAGTCAAAACTCAAGGACCCCAATCCCATGTGTTTTAAAGCTATTCCTAAGATGACTGGGCACTAATATTGTCCCACAAGGAAAGCATTGGTGGTCAATTTTCTCTACATAAAATTTTATAAACTTTCACTGTTACCAAAACACAGTTTTTGTTTAGTTTATATCACTCTTTTCTGTTATCCTGTGACACCCAACCAATGTGGAATTACACGTTGCACACCTAATGGGCCATTTCAGCCATGTTAGGTACTTTGTTGCCTTCCACTGTCAATTAGGCCTACCGCATTAAAGACTTCCTGAACTTTTCTCTGATCACTGAAGCTATCCACCACCAGGACCTCAGTAATTTATGGGCAAGGTAATCCCTGCTCTGGGCAAGGATATGTACTCTCACCAATGATACATTTTAATTTTCCCATGGGGTAATCCAAACCTGACATCCTGACCCAACATCTCACCAGGCTCAAAACTGCAGTCTCTGGAGTTGCTTCAGTTTGGCTTTTTGCCAGGTTGTTAATAGTTTGTGTCTCATCAATGCTTGTTATCCACCTATCTCCCAGCCAAACTTAACGTCATTTGAGCAGCAGTGCCTCTGCTATTTTGGCTTGTCTACTGGGTGACTTTGCATCCCAACTGACAGGCCAGTCTAAACTTTGACTACCTCTTTCATGGCACTACTTACCAGTTGGTTAATCATAATTAGTCTGGTACACAGTGTCTATTGAAGTTCTAGGACCTATTGTGACAAGCATTCTTCAAATACATTATAGTAGCAATCAATCATCTTACTAAGTGGGTCAAGTATTAGCCACTCAGGGATCCTGGAGCAATATTATCTGAAAAATTTATAATGGTACAGGTAATACACTGGCATGGTTGTCTGAAATTTATCTTCATGGACAATTTCAATAATTTTACCTATCAATTCATTCCTAAACTATATGATCTAATGGGAATCACAGAGTCATTAACAACTCATAGCATCCTGAGGCCAACGGAATAATGGAACATGCCAATTGTACCCTATTGCAATCTCTCCAGAAGTTCATCAAAAGTTCTCCATCTCAATAGGACATATACTTGAACTCTACTGTTTTTTACTTAGTTTATCAATTTCTACAGCAGTACAGGATATTCAAACTTCCAGCTTTTATACAGCTAACAACCTGCGCTACCACCTTTTAAACATTACATAATTACAATGAGGATAAAATTTGGCCATCTGAATACTTTAGCCGTCTAATGGAATCCCTTATTGAGATTCAGACCAAGACCTATGTAGCAGCCCTGACCAGAAAAATTGATCAGAAAGAGAGAGATAATTTGCATAGATTCTCAGTGGTAAGCTTTACAGTTGGGCATCAAATCTCTACTTAAATACTTATGGATTTATTAGGACTCATAAGTTGGTTACCTTATGGAAAGAAATTAAGTTGTAATTGATAGGTCACAGTCAAAGCATACACTACTCAAAGCTTAAGTGATGAAAAATGGATGATTGTGTTCATACCCAGGTTCTATGACCATACTGTAAGCCTTACAAACGTTACATTGAAGATTAACTGATAAATCAAGTCATAGGGGAAATGTTGGACAATTTTCTGACTTGATCCCTGGTTATTGATTTGGAGTTTTAATACAATCCCAACTCCATTATTAGATTTGACCTAAAAAATTGCTTTGTGTTCAACCCTTTGACTCCCCATTAAACCATTTATTTAGTAATGTAACTCTCTCTCACAATTGTATGGTACAATAGTTGATGATCCTCATCATGTGATCTCTGTTGATCATGGATATGTGACTCAACTATATATATTTTATTTGAGGTAAACTGACCTTGAGAAAAAATATACCTCACCAATAGGAGTGATAGGGAGTTGGGAGCAAAGGTATAGGAGTGGAGGACAAAATTCAAGTACTGAGGGTAAAAATTTCCTTCACATATTCTGATAGGCCAGGATTACTTAATCTAACTTCACTAATTCACTTGGTTGGACCAAGGCATGGTGGACGAATCCACATGTATTGCTATCCTCTTGGCACAGAAATACTATTTCTGCCACAACTGGATTGGAACCAGCGTCGTGAGGAGTGAAAGTGGGACGCCCATCCCAACTATGCCACACCCCCTTCAAAAATATATATATTTTTTAGTACTAGATGGTCCCAATTCAAAAATATATATTATTTGCCTAATTATTGATTAAAGGATCACTTAATTTGTCAAACTTTTTCATTTATTATTGTTGATTTTTAGCATAGTCTTATTTATACTAAAGGAACAAAAATTTTAATGCATAGTAGAGCTATATGGTAGATATAATGTTGGACTAGTCAATGCTACCCTGTGCAAGTAGCGCATATAGGGATCTCACACTACTTTTATGATTAAAAAAAGTTTGTTGAAAAATCCCTCAACATCTTTTAATTATAAGTTACTAAGTCTAAAAATATTTTTCTATTGATCAGGGAGATCATAGGTGGTTAACCATAGTAATTTTAGTGATAAGAGAACTATTGCATCAAGGCTTGACTTTCAGGAGCTTATCTTAAAGCTTACCATTTGTTGGTATATTATCATCATACAATAGAAAACTGAAAAACTAATATTTTTCTCAATAGTAGAGAAACAGAAACATTCTGTATCAAATTCTTTTAACAGTGTATATATTAAGTTCTATTTTTTTAGTACTAGATGGTCCCTATATTAAATTCTATTCATTGCTTGACTAAATGGGGTTTCAGCAATAGACAATGGTTTAATTTCACTTAGAATATAATTACTCACATCTTTACTGAGTTTTTGGAGTTTTTAGTTAATATGGAATTTTGTCTACCTCAAGTTACCCTATTATCTATCATACAAATATCCATAGTCTTGCAAAAAATCATAGTAATACTGTAAGTCCAGGGGAACGTCCCCTGTGCGTGGATCAGGAGATCTTACCGTTTCTGAATAAAAAGGGAGAAAATAGGGTGGCTTTATCCCTCTTTACCCAGGGTGACCTCACCCACGTGGTAGATGAGCGCTGGGTAGCAGCTCTCCCTCTTTGTTCCTCCCCCAGTACCCACATTCACCTTGTCTGAACTTGTCCACCAGATTAAGGAAATCTGCACTGATATCACTGAATCAAAGTCAAATGGTCCAAACCTGATGGAAATCAAGCCTGACAATCGGAAACCACATAGTCAAAATGGGATGAAAATTGATTTATTAGCTAAAAGCCAACAGTTTTGATCTGGATAGAATTATGATCATTGAGGCTAATCCCTCTCAAAATTGTCAGGGATGATCACCAACGTGCAGATAGTATCTTCAGAAACCTTTGACGACAGTTTGAAGCCCTCATCTTTAAAATTGGGAGTTGAGGCCAACATGACTCTTTTGACTGAATGAACAGCCCAACAAGGCACGGGCGAAATTTGGGCATCCTAAACCTGTTTCCAACCAATTGGTACCACCCCTACATTAAGGGGCCCTTAGGAATTCCTGTTGCTTATCAGGCCAGACGCCGTCGCACCAACCACCAGAAACACAGTCAAGTCTCAGTTCGGGCATTTGAGGTTGAACCAACAGCAACTCAGCCTGCCTCTGAATCCTTCGATGTCAGTTCCCATTGAGTTTATCTGCCCCCTTCCCCAAAAAATTCGCTGGTTAGGTCAAATTTGAGGGACCTGATCCCTGATTTTTCCCACATCAATTGAACACTATTTAATCAGTCGCATTGCACTGAGAAAATTTGTTGGTCGATTTTCTTCATTTTCCTTTTAATAATAATTTCTGCCAAAAACTATCAATTTCTCTTTATTGATATCCTTCTTGCTGAAGACCCAATGGCATCATCCTGGTGGCCTGTCAGTCCCTATACTGGATGGGCACTACCATTTTGATTATTTTAATGACTTCTATTATTGTCACCTGGATTCAATGAGTAAGACACTTCTGGCAATTCAACCCTCTTATTTCAACTATCCGCCATCAATATACTGGGATCTTGTGACCTTATATCCACCATTTCCACGCAAGGATCCACTCCCTGTCTCCTCAGTTATACTAAACCCACTTACCGGCAACCTGTAGAAATTATCCTAATAATATAACCCCCTGCATTGAGACCCCAGTGTCTGGGTTTGTTTCCATTTGGTTCATTCTCAGGTTAATATTCACAATTGTTTTACACCAACGAGTTATCATTTCCTAATTTGTGGCCCATACAACGTAGTAAATGCGGCAATGCCCCTGGCATTCTGGCTTTCTTTTTGGGTGCTCACGCATCCTGACTGTCAGGCAGGTCTAAACTTATTCAGCCATTTGGAATGACTTAATTGACCAACCATTGTTGCCGGCCATTTCCACCCTTCTCTTCAAGGAGGGCGCTGCAGTGGTTACCCTTTCACCAAATGAACGTGCAGTCAGTAGTCTGCTTTTTGTTGTTTGTTTGGTCACTTGCCGATTTTTCAGGTAGTATCCACTATACCTTGGAGAAACTTCTCCAGGCTGGCAGAGCCTCGTGGATTTCTACCTCTCCACCACCTAATATTTAAGAAGGTAAGTCAAGTGTTCCTTCCCAAGATATTGTGAATCAGGTTCTAAAGCCCTTGCTGAGGTGCAAATGCATTCAGCGATTGTCCTTAACAATGCCACTATTTTATCCCATGCCAACAAGGGGTTGCTCTGTTGGACGCGGTAGAAGGGGATGACCATTGGTGGGTATGAGGACTTCTGCATTCTTCTTCTCAAGCAGGGGATCTCACATTGCTGATTGCTGTCATATCAGCTGCTTTGAAACTCCCTGTGTCATTCTAAGACCGTTTATTCCATTTGCTTTCTACTATGGCTGAATCTCCCAGCTTGGCTTCTTTGATCTCTACCTTCTTCAAACAGGCTCCCACACTAAATCTCTCTTATGATATGCTTCAGGCAATCTTTAGATCAGAGTTGGATTTAGTTTCTGCCCATCATGAGGTTTGGTCCACCTCTAAAGGGACAGTAGATCAAATATGTAACGATGCAACCACTATCAATGCCTCCCCTCGCCATACTTCCTGCTATCAAGGGATAAATTTTATGATAGGACTACCTAACAGCAATGAGGATGCAGTTCTTACCATTGAACCAGTATTAGTTCTGGCCTCAGAGCACATCACTACACCTGCATTGGAGTTGGGTTATACTGCTTTGCCTATTAACAAATCAGTTTTTCCCAGATGAAGGAAGCCAGTTCTCAAGCCCTTGTTCTTCACAACTTTACTCCTGAAAAGGCCTCTGACCTTACCCCAAATTTCCTGCCATTTCTTCAGTTGCAACAGAAACGACAAATCTACAAATAAACAAAACTTCGCTTATTTCTTATTACCTATGAATATTAGTATCGGATCTCACCACATCTCCTATAAGGCTTTGGTGGATACCAGAGCTGCAGGTAATTTTATGAGTGTCAAGTTGGCCCAACAATTAATTCTGGACATGGACGTAGGTCCTTTGGTGATAGTGGCTTCTTTAGCCTCCCAGACATTGTATATAGTCCGTTGGACAATACTTTCCTCAGTACATCAGTATAGCTTTTGCAACCAGTTTTCTGTAATGCCAAACTTAGTGTTCCCAGTAATTTTGGGAGTTGGATAGTGGCGCTGACAACATGCTAGAATTCACTTAAAGTCAAACATGTTGTCGTTCATTAATGATCAGCTGGAGGGTGAATTTCCTTTAGTTGACACCCTTAAGAAAACTCAAGGCCGCAGCTCTATTACTTCCCTCATTTCCCCTGTAGGCCTTTCATCCAATTTTCCCTAAACATTAATGCGCTATTGAAGTATCTAGGACATCGAAAAGGCAGATTGTCTGCCTCCTCATATTAAATTCAACCTGGGATTTAGAATGATGGTGCAGTTGGTGAATATCAACTGTCTTTTGTATCCACACACAGCAGAGAAGGTTGCGCTTAACACTTGGTTAGACGATATGCTCAAAAAAGGGTGCTTGTATAAAGAGACATTGCCAGTCACATCTCCCATTGTCTTCACCAAAAAGGCTGATGGTTCCCTCTGGCCCTATATGGATAACAGACACTCAAACAAAGTTATGGTTCACGATCCCTACCCTCCGCCCTTGGAGTAGACAATCAGTCATGCAATTGCTAAATCTCGTGTGTTTTCTAAACAGGATCTTATCAATGCCTTCAACCAAATTTGAGTGATGGAGGGGCAAGAATGGTTAACTGCAATCTGAATGAAGCAAGGCATTTTTCAACCCCGTATAATGCCCTTTGGGTTGAAGAATACGCCCACTACGTTTCAACAAATGATTGACAGTGTACTGGGAGGCCTCCAGTTCACTTGTGCCGTTGCATACATTGATAATATCTTGGTTCACTCCCCAACGCCTGAATAACACGCCAAAGACTTGGAAGCGGTCATGGCTGCTCTGAAAAAGGCGGGCTTGATTGCCAAGCCTTCCAAATGTGAGTTCTATAAGGAGGAAATTACATTTCTTAGAAACCTAGTCCTTAAGGACAGCTACGCGATTCCCCCAATAAGTTGGACGTCATCCACAAATGGCCAACTCTAACAACCCAGAAACAATTACAGAGTTTCTTGGGCACCATTATTTTCCTAAATGAATTTTCCCAGCTCTCTCCCAGTTAGCTACCCCGCTCCACCACCTCATAGGCAAGAATGTGCCTTTTCATTAGATGCCTGAGTGCCAGTAGGCGTTTGAGTCAATTAGAGAGTTTTTATCTCCGCCCATCCTGAAACACATGGATCCTGCCAAGCAGTATATCGTTGCATGTGATGCCTCTTCAGTGGCAGTGGGGAAGTTCTGCTCCAGGAGCACGATGGCTTGGGACATCCAGTCGCCTACTTTTCCCAAAAATTTCTTCTATGGAGCAATCCTGGGCCATCTACGATAAGGAGTTGGCAGCTGTAGCATGGGCGTTGACTCATTGGAGGTACCTGTTGTAGGGTACCCAGCATAAGTTAACTGTGCGTATGGACCATCATGCTCTTTTGTATTTCTGTAAACCCCAAAAATTGGCGCATTGGCAAGCTCGCACCAATCAGGACTTGTTTCAATTTCAAATACAAATTTGTAAAAGGCGCACTTAATGTACTTCCCAATTTTCTTAGCTGCAACCTGGCCCAATGTCCCTCGGACCCAGATGAAGTGGACCTCGTTACCATGATCCCTGCCACTCAAATTTTGTCAATTATTCCCCATGTTGTCTCATCAGTCGCCCTAGCTCCCAACGCACCTTAATTACACAGGTCTTAGCAGCCCAAATAGCCTTCCCTGAAGGAGTGGAGTTACTCAAGCAATTGCCCCTTCAAAATTAAAAACACTCCCTGTATTCCTTGATGGAGTGCCTCATTTATTTTAGCTCTTGAATTCAGGTTCCTCCTCTCTTCAGAGCCGAGGTATTTTGAGCGCACTATGACCCTCCCACAATTGGCATCCAGGCAATAAGAAATGCATTGATTTGATCAAGTGGACTTACAATTTGTGTTTAACTAAGAAAGTTCCAGCCAGATTGCCGATTGCATTACATGTACATGGGCTAAGTCAGACCACTCAGGAAAAAATGGCCTCCTACACTCCTTCAACAGGTGGAGGGCCATGGACATCGGGGAATGTGGATTTTATTGACAAACTCCCTTGATGTAGCAGGTTTACAGTGGGGATTCTGGTGGATAATCTTTTCACCAAGTTTTCCCTTTTTTCCCCTGTGCTTCCACAATTATGTTGGAAAAAACGCTCATCTCTTCATGCGCCATGTGTTTTAAATGTTTGGTCTCCCACAGGAGATCATCAGTGATCGTGGTTCACAGTTTACAGCACTGTTCTGGAGTGAACTTCTGTCTATTATAAAAATTTCCTCCTGTCACTCCATGGCATATCATCCCCAGTCCAATGGACAAACTGAGCGAGTTAACTAAGTTTTAGAACAGTATCTGCGTTGCTATGCTGCAGTCGCACAGAACACCTGGGCTAATGACCTTCTCCTCACTCAATTCACCTACAACAACGAGATCCACACTTCCGCAGGGTTTTCTCTTTATGAAGTGATGCTAGGATATAATCCCTCCTTTTCAGTTAACCCTGCTTGTGCCCCGAGGTCCAAGCTGCCATGGATCATGCTGAACATATCAGGTCCACTCAATCCTTAGTGTGGGAGCACCTCACTAAAGCTATCAATGGCTATAAGCAGTTTAAAGATTTTAAGAGCTCCCAGGTCATGACATAATGGTGGGCTCCTATGTTATTCTTGATACGCGCCATTTGGGAATGCAGGTCCCCTCCTGAAAGTTTGCAAGAAAGCGTTTGGGCCCCCACTTGGTGGAGGAAGATTGGGAAATGGTGCATTTTGGTTAAAACAACCATATCATTGGAAATAGCACCCCATCTTCCACGTTTCTCAGTTGTCCCCATTTAAGTGGACTGTTCCTGCAGACCCTGAGCTGATTGTAATCGAGAATGCAGATAAGGCCAAGGTGGAAAATATCTTGGCATCCTGCAAGTCCCAAAGGTCCATTCAGTACCTCTTAGCCTGGAAAGGTTATCCAGCCTATGAGAAAAGTTGGGTTAAGGCCCACGTTTACGCTAACTGCATGGAACTGGTTGAGGCGTTTCATGAAAACCACTCTGATGCTCCCAACTTCCCTCAAAAAAAGTCACGACTTTAATAGTGATCAAAAATTCCTAAAGCGCACAAAAATGTGGCCCTTGTGCAGTTTCCCAGAAGTGGCGCCCTTCCTTTAGAAAGGAAAGTGTAATGTAAGTTCAGGGGAACGTCCTCTGTGAATGGATCAGGAGATCTCCCCATTTCTGATTAAAAAGAGTCCAAAGAGGGTGGCTGTACCCCTCGTTACCCAGGGTGACCTCGCCCATGTGGTAGATGAGCGCTGGGAACAGCTCTCCCTCTTCAGATTCCTCCACCTGTACCCATATTCACCTCAGCTGAACTTGTCCACTGGATTAAGGAAATCTGCACCAAGATCACCGAATCAAAGTTAATTGGTCTGAAACCAATGGAAATCAAGCCTGACAATTGGAAACCACATAGTCAAAAAGGGATGAAAATCAAATCATTGACCATAATTGCTGAGTGATTTGATCTGGCCAGCAGTGTGATATCAAAACTAACCCCTTCTCAAAATCATCGGGGTTGATCCCCAATGTGCAGATAGTACTATCAGAAAACATCAATGACAGTTTGAAGCTCCCATCTGGCAATTCAGGAGTTATGGCTGAGATAATTATTTTGACCAAATGAATGGTCCAGCGACCAGGCATGGGCGAAATTTGGGCATCCTAAATCTGTTTCCAATCGATTGGGACTGCCCCTACATGGGGTGGCCCTGGGGAATTCCTGTTGCTCTTCAGGCCTGACGACATTACACTAACTGCCAGAAACGCAGTCAAGTTTCAGTTCAGGCGCTCGAGGTCAAACTGACAGTGACTCAGCCTGCCACCAAATCCCTTAGATGTTGGTTCCCATTGAGTTTATCTAATTCCTTCCCAAAAATTTGCCAGTTAGGTCGAATTTGAGGGACCCAATCTCTTCTTGTTCCCACATCAATTGAACACTATATAATCAGCTGCATTGCACTGAGAAAATTGTTGGTCAAATTTCTTCATTTTACTTTCAATAAAATTTCTGCAGCAAACTATCATTTTTTATTTATTGATATCCTTCTTGCTGAAGTCCTGATGGCATAATCCTGGTAGCCCAAAGTACCTATACTTGATGGGCAATACAAGTTTTTGATGATTACAATGACTCCCACCATCATCAACTGGATTCAATGAGTAAGACACTTCTGGCAATTTAACCCCCCTATTTCAACCATCTGCCATCAATATACTGGGATCTTGTGGCCTTAAGTCCACCATTTCCAAGCAAGGATCCGCCCCCTTTTCTCCTCAGTTGTATAAAACCCTCCTACCGGCAACCCTGTAGAAACTATCTCAGTGGTACAACCCCTACAGCGAGACTCCCAGTGTCTGGGTAAATTTCCATTTTGTTTGTTCTCAGGTTAATATTCACAACTGCTCTACACCAACGAGTTATACTTTTTAATTCGCAGCTCCCTACAACATCATACGTGCAGTAATGCCCCTGGCATTCTTGCTTGCTTTTGGGTGCTCATGTATCCTGACTGGCTGGCCAGTCTAAACTTCTTCTGACGTTTTCAAACAAATACTACAAGGAATTGTTCAACAAGGAGGATGATGTGGTTGTATGCAATCTACAGCAGCTACCACGCCTAAGAGATTTATATCTTACTGATTATCCACCTTCTAATGAAGATAAACAATTATGGATTAATGTTATGACTTCTTGTTCATTATTTTCTCATACTATCCTCTAAATCATATTAATTTTTCATAAAATGAGATGCTATGACATATGGGAAATTCTAAATAGATATAATCCTTTTTGTGAATTTATAATGCAGATTCTCAATATTTCTATGACAATATAAAGTTATTGTGAAATATATTTAATTAATTAGTTAGCTTTGACAACGACTTTATCATATTAGGCCTCAGAGATATTGGAGCACTGTCAAATCAATTAGTTTAAGGTAAAGTAAATCATACCTCATTTTGAAGCTCAAATTTTTGAATTTAAATTATTGGACTTCTCATCAGGATGTTTTGCATATTGCTAAGAAAAATTATTAAAGTTATTTTATATCAATTTTATTACAAGGTTAGATATTTGACCTATCTAGCTCTCAATGGCATTGATTTTAGGACTGGATAGACCTCCTGGTGCTGATAATATAGTTTCCCTCTAGGGTATATTGTCCCTTCTCGATCAGTTGTCTTGACAGACCTCCGAATTCTTTGCTTTAAATGATCCTCCTGGACCCTTTGAACTAACTAGATTACATGACCTCTTGGACCTAGTGGGGTTAAAGTCTTTTTAGTAACCTGAAGAATATTAATGATATCTGTTATAGATAAACTTGGATAAGCAGGCGGTTCAATTGCTTTATGATGAAGTCTTCACCAATTGGTAGTATCTGATTAAAGTTTTACCAAAAGAGTGTAAAATGGTCTTTAATATGTCCAAAGATTCTACTCTAATTGAGAAGGAACAGATAGGATATACTCTCTTTAAGTGCAAATAGATCTAAAGTGTATATCTTTCTAAATAAGATCACTATTTCTGACTTTAAAAGCCAGTTATCATAATTTCATGATCAACTTAGAACTATGGTATCTTTTGATACTGCAATTGGCCAATTAAAGCAAACACTTAGATAAATGTGATTTGATATAAGCTTAAGAAGACTTAATGTCTCAGTTATCTGATGTTGATGTATAAGCATCCATTGCTCAAAATCCTTCTGCTGTTTTTTATTCTAATCCAATAAATAAGCCTTTTAACCTAGTTTTTAAAGAAATATACGCCTATAGAGAGAAGTGATGAAAGTTTCATTATATATTTTAATATAAAGTTCCTAGAAGGAACTTCTGGTCACCATAGAATTAAACATCTGCCCATCTTATTGAATTAAATTGCATTAGAAATTATGTTTTCTTATCTTACTAGTTTTAGAACTTCAACTCAAGTGATATATATCCTTATAAGTGAGTTTAAAAGTTATGAGGTTTTAGTCAATCTTTTTGACTATACAAATTGGAAAACAATTCACTGAATTTATGTATTTCTTTTGTACCGGATCAAACATTGGCAGCTTGTGGCTGAATTACATTATACAATGGCACCACTGCAGCCATTTCAGCTTTCTCATCATTATGAGAAACAACTCATCTTATTTCTTAATAAACTTCAACATTATCTCAATTTAAAGGATGTATTAACAACAATCCCTTCTAACCTGCTAGAAAGACCTTCTTTGGTGATGATTAACTGCAAATTTTCCTCAAGTCAATGCCATAGAACAATTCATCAATGCTAATGAAACTCAATGCTTCAACTTAAAACATATAGTCTCACGTTAAAATTTGATATAAAAGCAGTCCCAATGAGGTGTAATAAGGCTTTGCTGAATTTTTGGTAGGCACCTCAGGTTGACAAACAGTATAAGCCTTTAAATCAATGTATGGTAGCTCTTAGGACTAGTAAACCTGCTTTAAATTTTAATGAATAAATCAAAAAAGAGGTAAAGATACAGTTATATTTTAATCTTAAATAATAGATACACTTAACCTACATCTCTAGATTTAACTTCCCTTGATAATACTATCATTACTTAAGTTGAAGTTGTAGTTCATGTGTTACAAGTCATGGCCATAGTTGATACTGAATCACCTATCATTATTATCTCTAAGTAATTAGTTAATAAATTAAAGTTGCTTCTGATGTAGCTTAAAGGGTTAAATATGTATTGTGGGTTTGAAAACAACATACTAATCAAGGCTATTCAAATTTACCTATTAATTTAGGGTTATTGGTACTCACAGATCCTGTAATAGGCTTAGATAGTCTATTTATAGTTATAAATTACTTATTAGAGCTCTAATTCTACTTGATATAAGGAGTAACACCTATCAGACAGCTGTATCTCTTAATGAGGATACAAACACTTATATTTTAAGCAATTGGAAGTATTACCTGAGAATCAGAGAGATGAAGTTTATCTAAAAATGTTGTCATTCTAATTTATTACATCACATATAGTTCCATTATACCTATATTGAGCGCCTAAAAATTAAAAAATGCCAATAATGTACCAATATCCCTACAATAAAAATCGAAAATGCTTTATAGGCTATAAATATAAGTAAGTAGTTTCCTTTTCCTGCTATAAAATATAGCAAAGATCAATGAAACAGAAGGTAAGTTAAAAAAGTTAAAGTACCCAGAGACCCTCACTATGGTTCAAATATTATAAATTTGATCCTCAAAATTGGTCAAATTTTGCAAACTGAGCTAAATAATAATTGTGAAGTTTTATAGCTAATATCTGATTCCTAGATTTTAATACCAATTCCCATCTAAACCCCAATTTCCAGGATTTGATATAATGAGCAAATTGAATTCCCCGCTTCTGAATTAAGCTGTAATGAGTTGACTCTTGAACCTATCCAAATGAAAATTTCTTCAGGATTCCCATCCCCAATTCTTGAGTCACGTAGGGCGGCGTTTCCACTAACTCATTCAGGTGGGTGGTGAAATACATCAAGGATGCCCATGAGGTGGTCAACCCAGAAGACCAGGAAAGATCCTGAATAGATGGGGCCATGATGATCCTTGAGGCAACGTGTACCCAATCACCTTATAAATATCAATACTGTTATAATTTTGGCAGTTTTCAGTAAATATGCCAGCGGATTTTTGCACAGGGTTAACCCACTGAGCAATAGGGACCAACGATATGATAATTGTTGCCTTCAAAATAATAGAATAATTTAAATAAATATGGAGCACACTCTTTTGAAACCTTTTTTAAAAAAAGTACTTTTGATATCGCGGATTCATCTTATTCCACTATAATCTATCCCTTTTCAACAACAAATTTTCTTGATAATCTCATCTCGCCTATATTGTAGCAACTTTTTTGGATGCTACCATGCTCCGTCAATTCTTTATTCATTAATTTCACAATCGCCTATTTGAGGCAATTTCCCAATAACCCAATATCACCTCATTTTAAAGCGCTTAAATTATCATTACTAGTTCAATGGCAGCGGATTCCATCCATTTCATCTTAATGACCTTGGGCAGTTTGATTCCAACGGATTCCATTTATTTTGCCATGATGACCTTGGGCTTATCATCCAGTCATATCAAATTCACAACATTACCCCCTCCTTGACTGGACAATAAGGTTCCTATTGCTTATATGGCCAAAGAAACTTCGCATGCACTCAGTTGAAGATCCAACCACTAGTAGGGTCCTTGATAGTATATTCATCTATACCAGTCTTTTCAATGACTTCAAATTGCCTGATCCAGATACTGGCCAGCTTATGTTTCTGGCTAAACCCATGTTGATCATGGAATAGGACCATGTCTCCATCTTTGAACTGTGCTAGGTCAATCCATAATACCTGATTAGCAGCCTAGCTTTTGATTCTCTTAGCTAGGCTGAACGAGTACGCTTTGGTTTGTAACTTAATCAGTATATTTGTTAGGATGGTCAGATAAAGTTGTGGATACATACCGCCAGTGTCCTCTACACAAGCATATAAGAGGGTGGGAAAAGCGGGGTGCCATCCATAAAGTAATTGGAATGGGCTTTTCCCCATGGTGGAATGATAACTAATATTATAAGAAAAGATATTGGTGGACAAAAGGGAGCTCCAGTCTGAGGGTCAATCTGCTACTAATTTATGGAGTATGTTCACTAAAGTCCCATTGACCCGCTCCACCATTCCATTTGATTTGGGATATTATGGGGTTGTCAAAACCCTTCAGATGGCCATTAGCTCATTAAGCTTTGGAAGAATGTGGGAAGTGAAGTTAGTTCCATTGTCAGTAAGGATGAACTGGGGACATCCATGTTGCTGAATTATACATTCCATGATGAACTTGGCCACCGTTAGCATCCCTAAATCATGTATAGGCCATGCCTCAACCCACCTGGGAAAGTGGTCAATTGCTACCAAGATGTATTTGGACCAGTTTGCCCCTGTTGGTAAGGGACTCACAACATCAATTGAAACGGTGTGCCAGGAAAAGTGTGGCTTCACTAAACGGTATAAAGTCTTAGTGTGAAATGGTTTTTCCACTTGGCACTGGTGACAGGAGGAGATAGTATCAAGTACATCAAAGTTCATGCTTTCCCAGTAATACTGAGGTCGCAATAATTCCATGGTCTTATGCACTCCACCATTCTAACCACTTGGTGGGTGCTCATAATAGTATTTGGGTGGGCAGAAGGTCTTGGAATATTCACGGTAGTGGCCCCTATCTGCTTATACATACTCCATTTTTTCTGGAACGTTTGGCCCTTATTTCGTCCAATACCTTTATGACTGGGGGCGGTTCATCATTGTACTTGCCACTAAGCATCTTATCAAACATAATATCGCTCATATCTGCTATAACTGCAATCGTGGGTAATCTTGATAAACAATCAGCATTCTGGTGTTTTGCTCCAGGTCGATGAAATATTTCAAAAAGTATTCCAGCATTTTAAGAGCCCATCGGGCTAGACGCTCTTCTGGTTCTTTAAGATTTTTTAACCAGCGTAGCGAGGCATGATCTGTTACAACTTTGAATTTTACTCCATGAAAGTACACCCAAAATTGTTTATAGGCTTAAATCACCACTAAACACTTGAGCTCAGTCACAGTATAGTTGCGTTCATGACTGTTCAAGCTATACTGTAATATGCTACAGGGTGCTCTTCTCCTTCCTCATCTTTTTGGGATAGGATTGCTCCTACAGCAGAAAGGGATGCATCTGTCTGAACAATGAACTCTTTCTCAAAATTGGGATAGCATAACACTGGTGCACTGGTTAATGCCACTCAAAGAGTATCAAAAGCGCATTGCTGATGCTCAGTCCATTTGAACATAGTGTCCTTTTTTAACAACTCAAATAGCGGGCCCCCAATACAACTGAAGTTAGGGATGAAGCGCCGGTAATAGCTGACCATTCCCAAAAATACCTGTATATCCCACTTGCTATTGGGCTGAGTCATTTTACAGATAGCTTCCACCTTGGCTGGTTGAGGTCGCAACCCTGTGGCGTCAACTATAAACCCCAGGTACTCCAGCTGGTCCTTAAAAAAGTGGCATTTCCGAGGTTTGATCTTTATGTTGGCCTCAGCAAGCTGGCGGAATACAGCTTCTAAATGATTGAGGTGTTTCAAGAAGGTTTGGGAGAAAACATTAATGTCATCAAGGTATACAAGGACACATGACAGTTTTAGGTCCCCCAGAATAGTATCCATTGCTCGTTGAAATGTAGCTGGGGCATTACACAGACCTTTCAGCATCTGAGTTGGTTGAAAAAGACCTTTGGAAGTGATTACAGCGCACTTTTCTTGCTCTGCCAATGGCAACTCAATTTGCCAATAGCCTGAGATCAGATCCATAGCTGAGAAGAAACGAGCTCCCCCTGGCCGATCTAAAGCGTCATCAATCCGTGGTAAGGAATAGGAGTCTTTTTTGGTAATGCTGTTAAGCTTTTGGTAGTCTATTACTACGCGGTTGGTGCCATCCTTCTTTTTAACAATCAGAACGGGTGAAGCCCATGGACTCTTCAATGGCTCAAGCATCCTTGCACCATTAGCTTATTGATTTCCTCGTTTACTACTCCTTCTGCCACCCTTGATCGGCAGATTGGCCTTGACCTGATGGGAGGGTGATCTCCAGTGTCCAACCTATGAACCACCCCCTGCGCGCATCCTAAATCGTGGTCAAACAGCGAAAATCTCTTTATATTTTTGAAATAAAGCGATTTCCCTATCCTTCTGTGTTTCCAACAGCCCCATTGATTTGTCATGCGATACTACTGCCATTATATTGAGCTGCGGGTTGAAAGGCAGAACAAATTCCTCCAGTGACCCAAAGTCATGAACTGAACTAACCTCCTCAATGGGGATAAAGTGCAAATATGCCACTATTTGGTGGCGATGAATTTGCAGTGGTACCATTTGTAAATTTGCAAGCAAAACTTTGACTTCCCCCTGCCCTGGTAATATAATACCTGGGGCTACGTGAGGCTCAAACCATGACTGCTGATATGGTCCAATAACTTCCCCATAGAGTCCATCTGGAACTTCTATTACCAAGTCTGTGTTTACTATAACTTGATGCCCGGATGGAATTGATATAGGTCCAGCAGCTCGGAGCAGCAGCCCTTGATATTCATAAATCTGTTGTGGAAGGGCCTGGGTTTTACCCTTTAACTGATGGTAGCGCACTGGGATTACTCCATCACTATAGGCTAGATTGATATTCCCCATATGCACTGGATCATTTGGCACTCCGCTAGAGGTGAAGTAAATTGGGATCCTATGACCCAATATTTCAAAAGTCTGGTCTATCATATTAATAACAGCCCCATAATGTCACAAGAAGGCGGTTCCAATCAGCAGATCATAATGGCTATTAGGTAACACTATAGCTGGGGCTACCACAACAATAGACCTAAACTGCAAAGGAAGAGCACTGTATGCTCCCTCAGAGACTGTGTTATCCGCTCCAGCAGTTCCATATACCACACGATGGTCCACGTCTGGTTTTGATGATAATTTGGCCACCAACTTGGTGGAGACTATATTAACAGGGGCACCTGTATCTATGATGGCACAGACACGGGTTTTAGCTGCAACTAGGTCACAGTAAGTACATTCTGAGTAAGATGCATCTTGACTGTTTGTAACATAAACATTTATGGCATCTCTGTTTTCAAGAAAGCCCTCAATCCCCTCGCCAATACTGGGGTATTGTGTGATAATAGTGTTGACTGGACGAGCAACGCTTACTGCTTGCAAGAGAGGGGCATCAGAGGAGGGGTCCAACTTTTTCAGGTGAAACTGGTCAAACATCTGGCAAGCATTTGGCTCAACCTGCCTCTGGGACCCCTCTTGCCATAGCTGCAGACTGCACTTGTGTCAAAATATTCACCCCTCCAACTGGCTACTAATATAATACTGACACATCAGCCAAGGGAGCTTCCACTGAGTGTACAGGGGTAGATTCAGGTGGGACGTTTTGAGTTAAATTAGTGAAAGTAGATGGTCCCATCTCTACTCCACTCTGCCTTTTCCCTAATTGTACTTTCCCTGAAGGAGGAAATAACCCTGATGATGAAGACAACTTCTGGCCAAGTGCCCAGAATAACCACACAATAAACAATTGATCCTGTAAGATCTGCGTCCATGATTGTTGGGGAATGGGCCATCCCAAAAGTTAGTCTGGGGTCGAACAGTGTTGACAGACCCTTCCTGACAGTTGAACTGCTGTCAGCAACTCCGTTTGAGATGAGGCAGGTGCTGAAAATAAGGCTGGTGGTTACCAAATGGATGCTGAACTGGAAGAGATGACTTCCTCAAATAAACAGGTTCAGCAGCGGAGAGGATATGGTTCTGCTCTATGTTGGGCGGAAGGAAGTTAGCGGATAACTGGCGCAAGATTTGAACGAGTTTAAGCAAAGGGATCCCAACTTCTAAATTTGGAGCCATGGTATTGAAAAGCTCACGGTATGTTTTCACAGTGGAGGTCAACGCTATGCATACATCAGATTCAGTTAAAGTTTTTGCCCAAAACAACACATGAGCTTCCATCATAAAACAATCAGCAAAGGCGGTGAGGGTCTCATTATGCTGAAACCCAATTGTTAAGAATTCTGCCTTCCGCTGTGCCATTTTCATAGTCCCTCCAAATAAATGCAACACAGTATCTTTCACTTTTTGATAGGTAGCAGAACTGGTGGGAAGATAGCAGATGACTTGGTCAGCGCTGTCAACATCCAAAGTGGATATCAATAATTTGGTTTTACGCCGATCTGAAGCTCCTTCCACTGCAAACTCAAATCACTTAAAAAATCCATGGATGTTTCCATTGCAATCAAATGGAGGCAGCTTATCAATATGAACCTCCTGTAGAAACTCATTTTTCCACTGAAGCACAGCATCCAAGGCAATCTTGAGTTCTGCATATTCAATGGTTGCAGCATCTCAAAAAGAATCCTTGCCAGAGTAAGCCTGATTGAACATGGCCAGCAACGGAGGAAGCTTGTTGGCTTCATGATTGTCCAATGGGCCCCCTGTAGTGAGCACCACTGTTATAAGTTCAGCATTATTCAATAAATATGCCAGCGATTTTTGCACAGGGTTAACCCACTGCTCAATAGGGACCAACGATATGATGATTGCTGCCCTCAAAACAACAGAATAACTTTAAATAAATTTGGAGCGCACGCTCCCAAAACCTCTTTTATTAAAAGTACTTTGATATCGCGGATTCATCTTATTCCGTTATACTCTAGCCCTTTTCAACAACAACCCTTCTTGATAATCTCGTCTCGCCTATATTGTAGTGACTTTTTGGATGCTACCATGCTCCATCAATTCTTCATTCATTATTTCACAATTGCCTATTTGAGGCAATTTCCCAATAACCTAATATCGCCTCATTTCAAAGCTCTTAAATTACCGTTACCAGTTTGATGCCAGCGGATTCCATCCATTTCACCTTGATGACCTTGGGCAGTTTGATTCCAATGGATTTATCCATTTTGCCATGATGACCTCGGGCTTATTGTCCAGTCATATCAAATTCTCAACAAATGTCTTTTAACCTAATAAAACATTAGTAATTCTTACCATTTTCTATTTCCTTCTTGACCCCTTTTGCAAATTTGCTTTCTTTGAGCCACCTTTGGACCTCAGCGACAGTCTAGAGAACTGTAACACCAACAAACGTGGTTCTCACTACAGGGGGCTCCAATCTGTCCTAAGTGAAGACATCTATCACAACCAATGGAAAATACTAGCAGCCCTGAAGACTAAACCACTGGTCAGTCAAGAAACTGTTACTCGATATGTTAATACCTCACAATGCAAAATACCACCTGTGCAACCTGAAAGGTTAGAATTCTGGGCCGAATTCCAGTTCAGCCTGACCTCCATTGATGGAAGTCAGTACCAACTTTAGTATGAGAACCTTTATATTGTTGTCTAACAATAAAATGCATCTACTCTGTGGGTGCCCACTCAAACTGTTCTTGTGCCTCTTCCATCCCCTCTACCATTCAGGATCTCTATAACTCAGCCCAGCTACTGACAGGAGAACTTGCACTGGATCCCTAATTCTACCTCTGCAACTTTTTTTATCCAGCTATTCACCACCTACTCCAGCTATTTTAGTTTCACCATAAGAGGTCTCCTGAAAACTTGGGCTCACCCAGGCCTTGCACACCAACATGATAAATTTTATAATACAGCCTCCTCCTTTATTCACAACAACTATGAGGCCATTATTGATAATTGATGGTTGATCGACGAGGACCAAGACCAAGTCGTAGTGTTAGATAGTGGGATCTCTGGCTATCTTGTGGACCAGCTACATCAAAACGTCCAACTTCTTGAGGCAACATGGAATCAGCGCCTCCTCTAAGTCGAGGATCTAGTACATTCCCTCCAACAACACTTTTGGGAGCTGGCCTCTCATGTCTAGTCCTCCAGAAGTGAAGGTCCTGAAGGGACTAGGGGGCCTGAACGCCCCAAAGGGCGTGTTGGACCTGAGGGGTCAGAGGGTCCCCATGGACTTTCCGGACCCCCAGGTCCCTCAGATCCCACCTCTGATGGCCCTGACGACCCATGGCGGAAGGATGTGATAACACAAACTTGGCCACCCTATGCAATCAAATTCGGAATGGAGCTCAGGAATGCAAACTCCAAGTGGATGGGGTCTCTTTTAACCCTAGGGTCTCCATTGACATCCTGTTGGACGAAATGGGCAACCTAAGTACTTTCATCAAACTATTGACTCTCACATCTCTAGCTCAAAAACGTTGCCAAGGGTTGAAAACCCATTTGGCTACCCTCAAGAGCCAGCTTCGCCTTTAGGGCGCCAACATACAATCCCTAAAGGAGCAAATGGCAAATAAGGCTTTCATTTCATTTCTCAAGTAGAACTGGGATGATATCCAAGTGGACCTTGAGGGCCTACAGTGACAGCTAGACCAGCAGGGCCCCACAACTATGCAAAAACTGAGATCTCAGAGCCAGCGCCCATCTCTGGTGTTAACACTCTTTATACTCCGATTGTAAATAATTTTAACCCTATTTTAAAAGAAAGGTTCGCCCCTGGACAAGAGAGCAATGCCTCCTTCCTGTACACATATGAGATCTCCATGGAGGAGAACACCAACTGGCAGAAGTTAATTCATATCCACTCCTTCCTCAATAGCACTGACCAGGAGATCATGACCGCCATTTATAAGAGAGGCAACACCTGGGAACAGGTACATACTGCCTTAATCCAAGAGTTCAGCAGCAATCCAACCCTAGCCAACCAAAAACAGGCACTATGGGTATCTTAATGAATATAGAAGAAAGCCCCATAAAGTTTACCACCACTTTTATGCCCAATAACAGCCCTTAGTCACTACAAATAGTATCACCCTGTATGATGCTATTACCGCTGTCATTTCTGCATTGGGATCCTACCCTGAGGTTCAAATGCATATGTTTGGACAAAAGAATGTTTTTACCTGCATCCGACAGATCAAGGAAGTGCATAACGAGATTCCTGTTAACTCTACACTCTAAGGCTACGTTTGCAGGCTCCTCTACCCTTCCTAGAGTCCACATGGTCAAAAACCAGAAAATCCTCGACCTTGATGCACTTATTGAAACGATTTCAGACACAGTGCCTAGAACTGTAGGAAATGACTTTCTGAGGGGGCGGGAAAAGGGCCTCTTCATGAAGGACGTGGCGCTTCATGCTGACATCCCTACCCAGCCTCAAGAATCCTCCATAGCCTTGAAC
The DNA here is from genome assembly GCA_022478985.1 of Massospora cicadina. Taxonomy (NCBI): domain Eukaryota; kingdom Fungi; phylum Entomophthoromycota; class Entomophthoromycetes; order Entomophthorales; family Entomophthoraceae; genus Massospora; species Massospora cicadina. Next base: position 43,323 of record JAKSZP010003100.1, on the reverse strand, counting down.
GATCTGGAAGCTATTGTACCTGGAGAAGAAGTCTCAGTATCTAATGATAATAAAGAAATCGATTCTGTTATTCTTATTCCAAAGACTCTCCCATGTTCCTCATGCTACCACCCCAGTTCAAAAGTCTGGTATCTGAGTTTGAGTTAAAGTTCATAAAATTACAGTATTTGCTATAGTTGACAGTGGCTCCCCCATGAACGTCATATCATCCAAGTTAATAGAGCGTGTCAAGATCTCTCTGGATTTGCCACACTATATGGATTATGGCACGTCTGGCCCACAATGCACCTGATCTATAGGGGCCTATTCCTCTCTACCTGTATGGTTTGAATGCTTGCTCAAACACCCCCCACTGTTGCGCTAGATAACCCTATCTATGACCTGCTCCTTGGGACTCAGTTCCTTTGAGACTATTCAGCAGTACTCCATTAAGATGGCGGCTTTCTATCCCTATTAGGGATTGGGTCCCACTGATCTTCAAAACCTCTTGTGACTCTAAAACAGAAGTCAAAGACTGAGCCTGTTTACTGGAGAGTGAAGGCTAAATTGATTGGCATGAATATACATAAGGGGCTCTTAAGTCTAATTGCCACCTCCTGCTGTTGATGGGAAAGAGGGCATGCTGATCTAATTACTAAGGGCGACTAAGTTACCTTTAAAGTATCAGGTTATTTAAAACACCTGGGTCCATGTTAACATCCCCTCTGGATACTTTTTGGAAATCTGAGGCCTGAAAACCCATCCACAGAGGAGGTGCTAACCTGCCTGGGAATCCTAGATCCAGCTTTTTCCAGATCTATATCAGTGTTGTTGTCCAACCTTACTGATAAACCCAAAAAAGTAGGTTCAACCAGTTCTACCGCTAATGTCCACCTTCTACCAGTGGAGGCTATTGATGATGTCCAAAGATCTTGGGTATTTAAGGGATTCTGGTTTGGAAAGCCTCCATTGGTCAGCCTGGTTGACACCAGATTGGAAAGGACCTTCTTGGATAACCAACAACGCAAGGTTCAAGAGTTGTTGGAGGATTATTTGGACCTATTTTTGGCCTCAACCTACGACTTAAGAAATTTAATGGAGTCCTACATCATGTGGAAACTGGAAACGCTCCCCCATTCCAGTCCCACCTTACTAAAAGAGCAAGGTCAAAGAGGCCCAGGTGATGGTGGAACTCAAACAACTACTTGATGCCGGACTCCTAGTACCATTGCACAGCCCTTGGGCCTCTCATCTTCTGCTGGTTCAGAAGAAGGATGGCAGCCACCAGGTGGTGATGGACTATTGGTGATTCAACCCATCACCAAGAAGGACAATTATACTCTGACCCGAATTGATGATTCCCTCCATCTGCTTGCCAGATCACTGTACTTTTCTGTCATGGACCTTGCCAGCGGATATTGGTAAGTTGAGTCGCCCCTGAAGGTCAGGCAAAGTGCACTCTCATAGCCAACAAAGTACTATTTGAGCCCACAAATATGCCCCAGGGCCTCTGTAACGCCCCCAGCTACTTTCTAACGTTCCATGAATGTGATCCTTGGGTACTGGAAGCTTTTATGTATCCTCATCTAATAGATGACATTACCCTTTTTCCACAAACCTTCAATGGACACATCAAGCATCTCAGGATTGTCTTCAATCAGCTCTGAAAGGCTTTTATAAAGCTTAAACCTTCATTGTGCTCCTTGTTCCAGTCAGAACTGGAGTTTCTGGGACACAAAGTTTTTAAGAATAGCATCCAGCCTATACCGGAAAAAGTTGACACAAAGAGAGAATGTCATGCCCCATAGCTTATGGGATATTCAGGTGTTCCTTGGCATGGTAGGCTATTATTTCAGTTTATCTCCCAGTTTGCCAACCTAGCTAAGCCACTATTCTACTTCCTGCATAAGGATGTGCCGTTTGAATGGCGGCCTGAACAAGAACAGTCTTTTAATGCCTTGCGAACAGCTCTATGTACTAAACCCATTCTAGTCCACACATGATTTTAACTAACCCTTCTTGTTATTTATGGATTTAAGTAATGTTGCCCTTGGGGCTATCCTAGCCCTACATGATGAAAATCAAATCAACCATCCCGTGGCCTATTTTAGTAAGACGCTGAGTAAAGCTAAATGGAACTACAGCGTTACCAAGGGGTGTGACTGTCTGTTTTTCCAGCCATCAAACATTTTTGGTCTTATCTCTATGGTACTCAATTTACCATTGTTACATACCACTCCTTGCTCCAGTGGCTCCAGCAAATAAAGGACCCAGATGGCCGATTATCCAGGTGGGCCTTACAACTGCAGAGCTATGATTTCACCAATTTCCATTGTGCAGGCTAAATTCACCAAAAACGCTAACAGCCTCTTCAGGAAGCCGATGCTAGCAGATTTGACCCCTGAGTAGGACTTGCTGTATGATCTAATAGGTCAACCTGAGCAATGAGAGTTGGAAACTCCCAAGGTTTAAGCTGAACTCCGAAGGAAGAATTGAGACATTCAAATTAAGGATGGACTGCTCTACAAGAAGGTCAGTAAGAAGTGGCTTTCTTATGTCCGCCCCTCTTTCTGATTTAATGTTATTCTAGAGGCTATTCTACTGTGGGACACGGGGAAGTTAAGAAGACTCACAAATGGCTGAAGTCATGATGTTACTGGGACCTAATGGTAGAAACCATCTACGAAATATATGAGGCATGTATGGCTTGCTAATCCCAAGACTGAGCCAATCCTCAATTCCAACACTCAATAATTGCCCTAACAGGGCCTTTCAATGTCATTAGCATTGATGTGGTATGCCCTCTTCCCACTGGGTTTCATGGCTATAAGTATATTATCCTAGATGTTAACCACCTAACCAAGTGGGTTGAAGCGATTTTGGTCCCAGCTGTTAATGCCAAAGCCACAGGACTCTTTCTTGTTCAATCAGTTTTCACCTAGCATGGATACCTCAAATCTTACTTTTGGATGATGGGTTGAACTTCACTTCACAGGTAGTACAAGAACTTACCTTGCTATTTGGCACTAACCAGAGTTTTGCTGCCCCTTACCACCCATCAACTAATGGTGTGGTAGAATGCACTAAAGAAACTATTTTCTCCATTTTACATAAAATGGCCACCTCAGATACTGCTTACTGGAACCACAACTTACCCAGCGCTCTACTTGCCTACAGGATAAGCTACCAATAATTCATCAAGATGTTCCCATTTGAAGCCCTATATGGGTGTGCACCTTGACTACCCAGTAGCATCCAGCCATTTCTTGAGACCTAAACACCCGAGAACTCTGAATTAACTATGAGGGCCTTAGCTAACGGAATTGTCCAGATTCAAGCCCTAGCCACTTAAGGCATTGTCACCACTACATGAAGAAAAACATTTAATTTAATCTCAGATAACCCTCCTTAACAACTTTCCAATTAGTTTACTTTGTTCTCTTCTATCACCATTGACCTGTATGAAAGAGAATAAGCTAGATGTTCTTTGATCCAAACCTTATAAGATTATTTATAAGGTGAAGTCTGAGTACTCCATTGACAATGTCAACCAGAGGACCATGGTTAAAAGGGTGCATGGCTGGTTCCTTTGGCTGTATATCCCCCTCCAACAGGATCTTGAGGGGAGAGTTGTCAGGATTTAAGATTAAAAACAAATCGAAGTCCCCAATTTTGAAATTGCGCCGCAGTGAATCAGCTCTTGAGTCTACTTAAATGGAGTTTACTCTTAATGGCACTTTTCCCAAACTCAGTCATGAATCCATATGCGTTCTAGGATCAATGGAGACGTCTTCAGGAGTCTCATCCCCACTTCCTGAGTTACATGAGGCAGGGTTTCTACTGATCCAGTCATAGTGGCGATGAAGTACAATGAAGATTCCAAACAGGCGGTCAATCTAGGCTTCCTGGTAAAGTCAATTGGCAAAAATGGCTAAGGTCTTATTCTTCTTAATTGGATTCCCATAAACTCCAATTGTGCAGCTAGAATATGCTCAATATTGCCAAATTACATCCATTATTGGACTTTGACGCCGTTGTATGTCCAATTATTCCCGTTAATATGGCATAACATCATAGTTGCAATATGTGTTTAAACAATTTCTAGCTATAACTGTTTTCTGGTGGTCATTATATACAAACATTATCATTTAGAATATAGATGGAAAAACTCTGTTGAGTTATCCCCATTGAAAATGGATTTTTTTGGGAATATCCCACAAAATCTTCTGTTACCATTGTAATAATAGTAAACACCTGGTAATCCTTCCAACTAATGGAAATTTTCAGGAGTCATCCCCAAAAGTGCTGAAAAGGCCACAGGCATGTTTCTAGGTTTGCTGCACTTTCCCAATGGACCTTCTTTATTTCATCCTTTATAGATCCACCCACCTCCATCTGGGTGAAATCACACTTGTGATTTCTAGTTCATGCAACTACTTTAGGGTTTGCATTATCAATCTGAATTTGGCAGAATGGTTCACTTTCTACTTCCTAAAAAACCTTCTGGAAGATCAATTTCTTAAATAATTCAGTCTCCTTCTGGTATGAGAAGCTAACTTTTCCAGAATATGTCACTGTTGACCTTCTAAAGCTGTTTCTTCTCAGCTTTTATTACTCATTCTGCCAAGCTAGTCAGATCATATTGAGACGCCGATCCTGCATACTCTTATTAAAATGTCTCTAGTTTTATACATAGCTCATGAAGTTTGCTCTTGTATAATATTCTACTGAAATATTCTGACATAATATATGGCCTAAAAGCACAACTATATCTTTAGTGAGCACCAAATATAATTTTTTTAAGTTTACTTCACAAGTTTATGAGTTTTCATTGATACATTGTTGATAAAAATATGATATTTACAGTGATAGTTGTATGAAGATATTTACACAGTTGATTTATTCACAGCTAAATCTAATAAAACCGCTATGGTTTTCTCCTTTTAACAGGTAAGGAAACTCCTTTAACTACTTGAAGGCACTTAAAAAATAATCATACAAGAGAAACCTATTTATTCAACTTTATTTAAAGAATTGACAAAGTTCTGGAGAACAAGAGAATCTTTTTTTATTATTGATATAATATATCATGAGAACAATACAAACTAAAAAAAGGAAAACTATCCTCAAACTCTCTTATAAAAACTGTAAACAATTATGTTGCTATTAGTTATTACTTTAATATCTGATTTTATTATATAAATTAAAAAGATTCTTTAGGGGATTTGGCGCCCACCTCTTCTGTTGATGCCCCAAAAAATGGCTTCCATAACCATTAAATCTAACCCTTAATAAATTGCACCAATAATGAATGATGAATCTGTTCATATATCCACCTAGTCATTATTAACCGCTGACTAGATTACAAATTGTTTTGGGTTAAATTTAGAAGTTGCATTTCCCAACGCCTGTAGCCCCAGAGGATTAATCTTATAAAGCTAACAACCTACTTAGGTAATGTAACAATTTACTATATAGTTAGTTGCATTGCTTTAGGCTAACCAGCAATTTGCTATTGATACAAGCGTAGTCAACGCTTCAAAAACTTCCAGTATACTATCTAATCAAAGACAAATCCTGACAAATCTGAACAAAAAAATCAAATTATTAATTATAAGAATGAAATTCTTGCTAAAAAAGATAGGGATCATCCCTAATGGAACAATTATAATCTGGCAGAGAAAATTTGGTGAGTTAGTCAACATTCTACAGATAATTAAACCAAACATTAGTTACCAAAATAAAGTTAACTTTTAGCTGCTATGGGGTTTCTTATAATAGGTTGTCCCCCTGCAGACAAAACAAATAGTACACTAATAAAGATAACGCTGGATGATATGGGAATTGTATCCCAACACCACCTGCAGCAAAAACCAGCCTACCACTGGTACAGACATCCACAATGTTTGGTAAAAAAATGAGGAGGGAAAATGGCAATACTAGTTAGGAAAGATCAAAACTGGACTTCATAGATGAAAATTGACAAAAACAATTTCTTAATAAAAAGACTATTTAAGCTTTAGATATTTATATCAACGTAAAAGGGAAATTGAAAACAGAAAATGGAGTGACAACAGAACCTGTTGGGGAAATGTTCCTTTTAAATTTGATGGGGAATAAAGAGGGTGTGCATTGGGACCACTAATCTTAAATCAAAAAGATTCATGAATCAAGCACACTATCCAATTTATATTTAATTTAAGGGGTATGTGCAGATCACCTTGACTTCCAGTAGGCTAATAAATCTTTACCTATCTTATTGTAGCCTAGTCATGGCCAGGAATGTGAACAGGACGTCCAGCGGAGAATGCCTATGTCCAGGAAAGTGAAGAAACCATAGACCATTTTTAATGGATTTTATATGCCTGAACTTGTTGGGGGTGGGACTAATGTTCCATCCCCCAAGTTGGAAGGTGTCAAAATGACTATTGTCAGACTTTGCCTTTTTGGTGAAGCATATACTTTTGTGTACCAAAGCATAATACATTATCCATATGTAAAAAAGAATGATAATTATTGGGCTTAATCCCAGAATTATTATTAAAAGTAATAAAAGAGAGTTTTTGCATGTGTATGCAATGCCCAGCTTAGACTATGGCAAGTAGAGCTTTATAGAATACAACATAGGTGGATGGGATGTGGTCCATGTGCACCTCAAAGCTGGTTTATAATTTTTACAAGCAAAGAAAAAGTTTAATGTGTAAGAAGTCAAAATTAAATGTGGGCTTAATGGTAATTGGTATATTGTTACAGATGAAAAGTTTTATGTTCTGTTAACCTAATATCTTTAATAGTTTAGTAAGCAATCGATGGTTTTAAGTTGTTCAATTGGCTCAATTGTGTTGAGAGAGTTATAGAAGGGTTTATCTGAAATGATAGGTTAATTTAATCCTAAACTAAATTATGAGCATCTACCGTTATAAAAAATAAATATGTTTAATTTATTATTATCTGATCTACCATAAATAAACAGATTAAGAGTATCTGTTGAATTAAAACACAAATAATGGTGGATAAACATGTTTTTGATTTTATAAATACTAAAGATAATTTATACAAAACTCCTTTTTAATGAGTTGAATGAAATTTTACCTCATAGCCTCATAGTAAAAGGATGTGGTAGCAATTAAAATTATGAGCACAAGAAAGACTGCTTAAATTACTTAAAATTTTATATCTATGTATTTAGTAGCTAGTGGTGAATTAATAAACGCAGGTGAAGCCATAGTTACCTACTAGTTGATAACTTCTCATACCATCAAATGAATAATAGCGCTGAATACACCATCAGACGAATTTTAGATGATTGCATCCAAAGCTATCCACTAACTGATACTCTAAGACAAATCTCCTTATGTAAGATATCATCATTAATAAATAGGGGATGGTGCACTAACAATATTAACTATGTACAGATGCTCTAGCTGCTATCCTTATGCTAACCTTTATATACTATTACCTGTTGGCTACCCATACCATATAATAAAATCCATTTGGCTATCATATTTTTGTAGCCTTAACAATTCTTATTTCTTAAAAATAAAAATTATTCGAGCGGTCGACCTTGGGACAAATATACCACACCGAGAATGTTTTCTAGCCAGTACAGGTTTCGAACTCAAAACCTGCACTAGGGGTGGAAGCAGTTTTACCCACTCGACTAACCACCCTTAACAATTCTTATTTCTTAGTCTTATATTTGAATCTTATTTTAACTCTACAAGTTCTTAATCCTTTTTAAGTACAAATATTATATTGACCTTTTAATGAAAAAATAACTTTCCCCTGAATATTATATTTATTTTAGCTGACAGTTCTCTTGGGACCGCTGAGCTTATTTTAGGTTAAGTCTCATTACATTCCAGATAAAATCAGCTGTCAGCTTAATGATAATTATTCCATTATAAAATTCAGATAGTTTAGATAACTTAGTGATTAAGGATTCTATTTAAAAGATCACTGATGCTAGTTTGACTAATAATATTCTAGCTTTCAAAGGAATGGCCAACTTACCTGCTGTTGGGATTTTTGCCCACATTCCCAGCAGACTAGATTATTAGGGGTTGCTAGGAGATAATTCCCTATAGCAAAGTGAATTGGATATTGGTTGACGTTTTGTTAACAATGTTTGGGGAATTTAAGCAAAAAGATTGGTTCAGATCCATCAGGGATTAATCCAGGTGAATCCTTAAGATCTCATCGGGAAGAGTTGCTGATGAAATGGGGGCATCTGATAATTAATTGGTGATTAACTATCAGGTGTAATGATTGGGATAGGTCAGGTTTCATCACAAATCCAATTGGGAAGTTAAGGATCAAATTGCAAGGCGAGTGATGATGGCTGCAACTAGCAATTCAATCAGTTGGTTCATGACCTGCCTTAATGGGTAACAATTCCAATTACCTAAGCGAGTTGCCTGCAAAATATGGTTGGGTTACTAGGATTGAGAGGAAACATTAGGGACACGTTTTCTGACTCTTTCCATTTTAGGTCTCAAGGATATCCAATGACAGAATCCTATACAGGATGGGAAAGACCGTCGCTGATGAGACAACAAATGGTAATTTGATGGCAACAGCTGGCGTTTCTTTTTTTAGTACTAGATTGTCCCTCAACAGCTGGCGTTTCATCATTAAAATGCCAACTAAGGGTTGGGTGTCAAATTCCCACTATAAGTTCCCTTAAGGATTCACTTAATAAAGGAGATATAAAAAACAGTAATTAGTATAATATAATTTAGCAGAATTTATTTCTAGTTCTATTTATCTTCAAGAAAATTATTGCTGTGTGCTTTAATTGGAGACTCTTTAGGATAAATAGTAAGGATTGAGGATCCAGAGAAGTTAAGCTGAGATGGGAATGCTGCCAACTGTGTGTTACCAGAGAGAAGCTGTAAATGAGGATCTGAGTGTGGATCAAGTAAGGCGGATAATGGAATGAATTCCTATTGAGGACATCTCAAGTATTTTAAGGAGGAATACTGGTCAAGCGCTGGACCCAACACTAAGAATCTATTCAACTATGGATAATAGTCTTCATACTATTATCAATCATATATATTATCAAACAATGCGTAGGATTGCACAACACTGAACCTGTGCAGTTAACAATCCTTGGAACTATCAATTGGTGAAGAGCCTAGAATATTAACACCTGCTAACTTGAAAGCCTGACAGTCCTCAAGCTTGAGTTGAGTGATTAATTTTTTGCATTTGATTCTGGCCTCCATCTCACAGGGAAACCTAAACCCCATTCTTGGGGATGGAACTGAAAGTAGCAACAAACTTTCTGGTCTGGATCTCTGGCCTTCACCATCTGCCTGCACAGCCCTTTGATCTTGCCTACCAAATACTTTGTGGTAGAAAGGATCAAAAGGGTATAAATTTTTCAAGAAACAGGTAGTGAACCACCAGTTATCCATAATATGGGATAATTATACCAGGTGATGAGAAGATAAACATTCTTATACCACCTTTTGGTTCAGTGTAGGAACTCATCCATGCTCAGGCAGTGGAGCCTTTTTTCAGGACTTACAAAGTGACTACTAAGCTAATAAAATTAGGATATAGTGGGTTTCTTAAATATTTTAAAAGTCCATGGGCTTCCACTTTATTACTTTTTAGAATGTAAAGATGAGAAGCATAAAGTCTTATGGAATATTAATGACTAAATTCTAGGACTCAAAAGGACGGTTATCTTCTACCTCCTATTGATGATTCTCCTAGAAAAAGGCAGGTGCAAACTTTTCATCAGCCATAGATTTAGCCATTAGATATTTTAAATAATCTTACGCCTGATACAGCTAAGTGTTCTTTAAAATAGAGGGCTATAAAAGCCAACTTAAAAGCCTAAAACTCTGTAATAAGCCTGAAAACTCTATCAGGCTATGGATGAGGTATCTGAAGACTTAAGTTTAATTGTATTGTTATATCTTGATTTAATGATTGTTATTTCCAAGTCTTTCTCAGCTCATGGAAAAACCATGTGAAGTATATAATCACTTATTAAATTCTTCTTCAAATTCTAAGCCAGCATAACTCTCTTTTATCATATAATAAGGAACTTTTAGGTCTAAAGGTATAATAATTGGCTTTCTCAAATGGCTGATAATCTTGAAGCGATACAAAAAAAGAGTTTTTAAAAAATCCTCAAACTATGCAAGCTTTTTAGAATTTAAGTTTTAATCACTAAATTTATCCTGTATTTCTGAATTAACTAAACCCCTATTATATTGATACAAAAAATATGCTCTGTTAAAGTTTAAAAAATAAATTTTTTATATAAAAAACTCAAACCATTGCTCAAGTTTTATAGATCCTAAGAGTTTGATCATACTTTTATATTATTCTCTGATGCACGTAAAATAGCGGTAGATGATATCCAAAATTTACATAATGAACACCAAATCTAAAATCCTATAGCCTACTAAAGTAAAGTCTTTATAAAGAGGAGTGAGATTTTATTTTAAATGTGCGTGCATAGCGGTACTCATAGCAATCAAAAACTCATGACTTAATCTCAACTAAAATAAACCAAAAATTACACTGACCATGACCCACTTTGTTATTATAACAAATGAATAACCCATATGGTCTATTGGTGCATTTGGTTAAAGCTACAAATGTTATTACTTCTTCTTTAACATCATTTTGGAGCTCCAAGTCAAAACTTAGATGAACTTCCCATATGCATGCATTTACAATAACTTTAGCCAATAAAGGTTAAATTTAAAGACGTATTTGGTTTACCTAAAATATGGACAAACAAACTTGCAATCAAAATGAGCTGATTAAGAAGTTCAAACTTACAAAGATCCAATCTGAATCACTATACAGGAAAGTAGGTCAAATATAGCTTTCTTATATTTGGCCATCTTCTTAATACAGCGTCATTCTAAAAGGATATATATAACTGGTCATGGGGTAGTAAAAACATACTATAGACTCTGCAATATATAATAACAGAAAAGTATCTTTAAAGCTATTTAACATGTTTTTAGTCTTTCCTTAATTGGTGATGTCATAATCTTTCTAATATTAGATTTAAGCATCAGGTAGTAGCTTCAATGGCGTTTTTTCATCTTTGTAAGTATAGGAGTTATATGGACCTTTTTCTGTGGCTGTTCATGTACATCTCTAAATCATTTTGGCCATCAACCATTCAACAAAGTAGTGAAGGCTTCCTCTAAAGTCTCACCTACTGGTAAGGCCACAGCTCTTTATTAGCAGAAAGAACTTTTACACTCAACATGGTAGACTGAGCGTTTAATTCAGATAATGTGCTGAACTATACTTTAAATGTAGACAATAGTTAGTAGCCTAATAAAACTATGTTTTTACCCACTTATATATATATCCTTACCACCTATGGTTTTGTAAAAAGAATTAATGAAGCCCTTGTGTCAATAATAAAAAGGAGCAGCTTTTATCCTATATTTTGAACATTTAATTACCAAGTGTATTTCTTGTTACTATGTTAGCTATTACCACATTATCTAGATGTCCTCTTTTAAGCTTTATGTGGACAAGAAACATTATTACCCTCTAGTATACAAATGATCATATAAAATTCTACTCCTAACACCGCTGAACAAATAACTTGAGCATATGATGTTGATTATATCTTATAGTTCTTGATATGGTTCTAGAACTTTTTATAAAAATAAATAATCAAATAAAAGCAGCTTTTTCTCACTGAGTTTTAATTGGTAATTTTGTTTTATTTTATCAACTTTGTTCTAGTGTATAAACTCACGCATTGGCAACAATTGGTCTGGCACTATAACATTATATATAAAATGGTATCTGTTATTTGATATCTCTACTCTACAAGGGGCAGTGGCTAAACATGTTCATGGTGAATTTCTTGATTTATTCGAGGTACGCTGACCAGGGGACAGACAGTACCAATCACAACACTCAAAACGGCAAAACAAACTACTAACCAGGTGGGAAGCAGAAACTGCTTAACCCACCATGGCAGAGGGTGAGGAGGGGTCGGGGGGTTGGTTTTCAGAAAGACCCACCTTGATCAAGGGGTGTTGGTTACAGTACCAGATCAGAGCAGAGAGCCAGGGCGTTGGGGCATCTGCATAGTGGGGGCTGAGGTCAGCGTAGTAGGAGTTTTCCACTTCTGCATCAAGATAATGATGGGAAAGTGTTTCAACAAAAGCTGCAAGGAGAACTTCAGCTTCTTTGCGGGCTTCAGGAAGTTGGGTGAAAAGGGAGATACTGTGGCGGGTGATTTTGGCTGAGGGGTTGAATGAAGCAAGCGTTGCAACATTCATAACAGCGATTTCAGCATTATCAAATAATTTTGAGATGTCACTGCAGGGAGATTCAGGGAAGTCGGGGGGAAGAAGATGGTGGGCAGGCCATGCTGGAGCTGAGCCACTGACTGGGCCACCGCAGTGCGTAGTTTTGGGCAATGAGGAGAGGCCACCGCAGCTAAGGCGAGCTGGTGGTCACTTTGGAAGGGTGCTGTATTGGGTAGAGGAGCAAAATGGCGAGGGGTAGGGGTTTCATCAAAGTCAGGAAGGAAAAATTCTGCCCAACCATAATCGCCATGGCAGAGAGGTTGACCTGTATGCTTACTAATGAGGATATTACCTGATTCATCAGTTTCAGCCAATAGATCCCATGGATTTTGGTTCACTGGAATAGTGGCGTTTAAATTTGAGTGGGTAGGATTGGGCGAATGGGCAGCTGCTTGGGTGCAAATGTTGGTCCAAGCATTGCTCTGATTGGCTGGTGTAGATTTAGGTGGGAGAGTGAGGATGGAGGTTTTGGGTGGGGCTGATTTTCCATGTGGGCCCACTGAACGAGATTGGAGGGTGGGAGGGGGCAGCAAAGCGCCCCATACTGAACCTCCAGAGGGGGGGCTCAGAAGCTGCATCAGCGGATTTGGCCTTAGGGCACGCTCTTTTTGCATGGTCGAGGCCAAAGCAGAGGGAACAAATATGCCTACCATTATTGACTCGAGCCCAAAAGAAATGATCAGGCGTTGCAGCCACACTAGCGTGGGGTGGGATTTGTTGAGCTTTGGTAGGGTGGTGTGGTATGATGGTGGCTGTTGCACGAGGAGCAGCAAGGCGTTCTGCACCAGATGGAATGGCAAAGATGAGGTTGGGCTGAGTGCCATAAGCCATGAGCCCCGCGACCAACTAGTCATACAAAACCTGGGGTGGAAGGTGGGATGGGAGATTTGCAAAGGATACCACTAGCGTGGTGTCTGAAGGGAGGCGAGTACGGGTTGTGGGAATGGGGGTTTTTTTATAAATTAGAGGAGTTTGTGCTGCCGCTTCAGCATCCTCCTCAGATTAGAACCCAACGTCAAAGTAGCCCTTAAAAGGGCGGAAGTCTATAAAGCCAGCTGGCGCAAAGGCTGTAGTGGCTAGGTCAATAATTGCCTTATTGGCATATGGGAACAAACGCCCATAGTCCACTCTGAGGCAATAGCGAATAGCAGAGCGAGGGAGGGCGAGAGGATGGGGGCGAGAAGGGTGGACGCGCGCCAGGTGGAGCGCTAAGTCCCGTGGGGGGGACAAAACGGTTGGAAGCAGTGGGCGGGCTGTTTGAACCCGTCCAAACGCGCTTGCCTGCAGGGCGGAAAACGCTAGGTGGGGGTGCACTGCTGCCCCACACTGGGGTGGCAGGCGGCAGAGCCAAGGACATCAAAGAATAGGTTTGGGCAGATGGCTGTGGATAAATAAACTTAAATTTAAAATCGCTCAAAAGTGACTTTGAGCGGTTAAAGAGCCTTTTCATGGTGAATTTCTCATATATATATATCTTCCTAAAAGAAATCAAAAAGGGGTGCGCTATCAGAGTTTGAAAGCATCCATCAAAAAACAAATATTTTATAGCTCAGGCTCTTAAATTGAGTCACCTACTAAAAAGAAGTTTACCAATGCATTAGGTGGGTATATCTAAATTCACCATACAAACATCAGTTTCTAGAAAATCTTTTTATCAAAAGCAATGATTTGCAAGCTATGCCTCCTTTATAGGCGAGTATAAGAAAAAGATCTATATAGAAAGCTTTTTAATATCAATCTTAATAATAGCGCTCAAATCTAATGACCTTCTGATGACAATGGAAGACTTAAAATTAAATTTAGAACTTCCTCAAATTCTCAATGTTTGATGCATCATAAAGGGCAAAATGGCTTATAAAGTTTAGCGATTTAAATAATAGAAGTTTGTCAATTCACCTATTATTTTAATGCATAATCTAACCTCCTTAGTAAAAAGCTTTATACTTAAGTCCTCCCTTTCCATATTTCAGTCTTTACAATATTATGTATCTGACAAAAAGACTTTCTTGTTTTATTAAATTTGTAGTCTTCTACGTTTTTACCATCTTGCTGACAGGGTGAAAAAACCTTTTTGGTGAAAATTTAAGCATTTTTATTCCTTTATAGAGCAACGTCCCACACTTTTTCAAAAAAGAGGGGAAGTCCATGGACTATACTTAGGTTCTTAAAAGTCTTCTCCTGTAGATTCTTTTATTGTGTAGTAACATGGGACTCTTCAACCTTTGATTTAAAATAAGAGTAAACCCAAGGTGGTGAAACATCTCATGTTTGGACTTGAGGTGTTAAACCCATTATATCCCCAATGTCATGGTGGTCTTTATGGAAATTTCAGCAAAGTCAACTCTTTTTTTATTCTTATTTTAATTGAGTTAGAGATAGCGTATCTCCTAAATAATTATAGTGTAGAAGTTTTTGGGTTCCCTTAGTTTGAGATCTTTATAGCATTGCAACCTTTAACATTAACTTGTTCAGTATAAGTGTTAGTTGTACATAAGGTAATGCTTTTTTACTAAAGCCTTATAATAACTCATCAAAATTTTCCAAATAATTAGATAAGTTATCATAGTATGTAACATCAATAACCCAAAGAAATGTTGAGATTCCTTAAAGGAAGGCTTTTCTTAAACTTTAAACCTCTAGGATACTCCTATGGTATGACAACATCTAGGCGATAGTCTTTATCTTAGTGAGATCTAAGTTGAAGTATTTATGTTTTAGGGGTATTTACCAACTTTTTCAGATGAATTTTCATGTTTACTGGTATCTTTTGATAGCCAACTACTTGGTATTTAGACGTAGTAGCAAATATTCTTCTCTTGTAAGCAAATGTGTAATGAGGTACAACTTTGTTAAATTTAAGGTTATGATACTAATAGGGTTATACAATATTTTAGCAGCATAATTTGATTATCTGAGAGATTGATAATCCCTTAAAATTGAATCATGACTTGGAAAATATCTGAAGATCTTATCTTACTGTCTTCTAAGAAATTGCAGGAGCAAAAAACTTATACTATTAAACTTTATAAGTAATGCAGAATAGGACCCCAGGACTTTTCTCTCTCATTGCAATCACTTTTGCAACAAAATTTAATTCAAGTCTGGTTTTAGTTTGATAATCTCACCGAGGAGATTAGTTAGTGCCCATGTTGGGGAGCAGTTGGGCAAGTAAGGTAAAGGGCACAGGTGGTGGCCCCGCGACATCTACAGTTTTCAAATGCCCCATTAAATCTGAAGGAATAGATAAACTTAACAAGAAGCTGGCGGTAACCATTTCCCCAGAAATTTTAACTTGGCAAGTGCGATGCGACCAGTACAACAATACGCCACACTCTCAACCACTCTTTTCAGTGGAACATGGAGTACAGGTATTCCTGTATATTCAGCAAACAGCGCTATGGGAAAAGTTTTGTGGGAATGTGCACACTCATTTCCTGAACGCGGTATATGTCACACCTCATTCTATGCCATGCGGTTGCCTGGATCTTGGTTTTGAAAGCAAGGAGGCAGCGAACAAAGATGCAATGGTGCACGTTGTGATAGACCTCCTTGACAGGCAGTGGGTCATCAAAACTAAGCACACCAGATGGACAAAATAAAACCAAATTTTCATTACTTTTGACTTTCTGCCCACTACGGTCAAATGCGCTGTACTCTAACAACACCTGAAAGCTGGGCTCACCATATACAGCGAAATACAATCCTTCAAAATGCTACGCTTTACACTGATGCCACACCTGTGCACTGGCAAAGCAATTGCAGTCCTAACCCCAGCTGAGGGGATAGCAAAGGATCTAACCCAAATCCTGCACACCACTTATGTCAATATTGAGGGGCATGCCACCCACCCTTTCAGGGTCACCGTGGACAGCGCACCTCCCATCTGCGCCTATTGTGACTCATTTGGCCACAAGGCGCACACCTGCCCCTCCAAGGAGGGCATCACATATGAAGAAATTCCTTTGGAGGCAATGGTCACTGGTGAAACCTACTATGAACCAACTGCCGATATAAAGGCTGCCTTCCCGTGGGGGGCACATGGTTGCTACTTAATAGTGAACCCTATATCCCCTCAGGAGTGGAAGAAGGCCAAACAGGCCCGCAAGGCGGTGGCCAAGGAGGCGGCTAAGGTTGCTTCCACTATCCCGCCCTCCCAACTACAGGAGGACATCAAGACTTTTGTGGCAGAAGCAGCTCAAGAATCTCTTGACCAATCAGATTGGGACGCCCAAGATGATTGGGCCACCCAAGCTGAAATCCTTATGGGTGAGTCGATTTCACCTGACCAATGCGCCCAAGCCTCAATTGGAACTGAATTGGTTTATAACCTCCCAGCCAAAAATTCAAGGTTAAGCGTTGGTGCACCAAAAATGCATGCACCACAAAAATCTCATTCTGCAGTGGGGAAACAAAAGTGAAGGCAAAAGCCAAAGTGAACCTGACTGCTAAAGCTACTCATATTACTAATTATGTTGCATCACGTACCTGAGGCACCAAAAAGCGCCGTGAAGACCAAGAGAAGGCTGAAGGGCTTGGGTGCCCTTCCCCTCGCACCTAAGGTGTGATGGGGGGAGCCTTAACTTTAGGGACATTGAACATCGCTGGACTCAAGGCCTTGCCGTCCCAAGCTAGGAAACTGAGTTTTTTACAACATACTTTACCCATGGATATCCTGGCCATCCAGGAATCCCACTGTCCATGCAGTTTTGAGGATGCATGGAAAACCATTCTCCTCCCTTCCCTCTCCTTCTGGTCTGAGCACTGTGGGGTGCTAGTTTGAAAAACAATAACTTTAAATTTTTATCATCTGAATCCTTTCTTAGTGGATGCATCCTTGTTGTCAATTTTTTGTATGCCGACGTAGTGCACGCTATTGTCAACATTTATGCCCCAACCTGTGCATGAGAACATCTGGAATTTTCTCATCGGTCAAATCCCTTCTGTTACCCCCTGACCCTTTCATTGTTGGTGACATGAACTGATGGGCGAACCCATCCACAGACCGCTGGCCTTCCTCATCTTCCCTGCCACAGGGACACGTAGAACTACGCGTCCTCAAGGCCACCATAGGTTGGTCAATACCCTGCCGCGTCATGCTCTGCTGCTCGAAAACATGTCATGCCCCCACACCCACAATGGCCAGTTAAGGTCCATGTCCCGCATTGACCTTATCCTTGCATCATTGAGATTTTGTACCCAAATTTCCCATTTCACCATGACAAAAATCGATTTCTCCGATCACAGACTGGTTTTGATAACCTTCCACCTACCCAAAACAGTTGCTCAGGCTCCAGTTTGGTGCAAACTTCGCCCAGCCAAACTCATGTCACCAAGATTTTCATTGTGGATGGAAACCGTGACCACAGCTCTGGAGTTTATTGCACCATTTTTGCTGATCCAATCTCCACCTGGTCTGCCTTCAAAGTGGACACAATCCTCCAGGCTCGCCACCTCTCCTCCCAACGCTCACACTCCACCTAGGCAGTCATCTCGCGCGCTCTAGCGGAGCTAGCCCAACTGGAGTCCAACATCCCAGCCACCGGGTACAGCCCTGCTTGGGGTCACAAATGGGCGGAAGTAGCCACCCACACACTTAACGCGCTTGAGTGGCAACTCATGCATCAGGTTTGTGTTCAGTACAAAGCTAAACACATTACAATGGGTGACACATGCTCTGCTTATTTTTTTCAAAAATTCTTTGCACCGTGCCAGAGCATGGCCTGCACACAGGTGCAAAGGCCAGACAATTCCGTAGTGGATTCGCTGGCTGAAGTGGTGATCGAGATATAAAACTATTAATTTGAATTGTACTGATATGACAAGATTCCACCGGCCAAAATGGAGAATTTTCTCAATAGTGCACACATCCACACCATTTCTTGATTCCCAGAGTTAGTGAATCTGATTACTCCAGATGAACTCTGGTCCGCCGTCTGCAGTGCACCAATTAGGAAATGCCTTGGCCCTGATGGCATTGCTTATGAGTTTTATAAGAAGTACTTCAAATATTTATCCCCACTATTGCTTGCCTCTCTTAACCAGAGCCTTTTAGAGACGCGCCTCCTGCCAGGAGGGCAAGAGGCCTACACCATTACGCTATTCAAAATAAGGGATAAGCTAGACTTGGCTAACTGGCGCCCCATTTCTCTAACCAACACTGATACTAAAATTTTTACTAAAATCATGGCTAAACATCTATGGATTGTTGCCTCTTCTAATATCTCTTCCAAAACAATTCGGTTTCATACCCAGAAGGTCGATTTGGGACAACGTGCACACTGTGGCCAACGCCTTTCAGTCCACGGCCTCTGGTGATCTTTTGTTTCTAGACTAACAGAAGGCCTATGATAGAGTTAACTGGGATTACCTCAGGGCCTGCCTCCACCAATTCCGCCTACCCCCTCGCTTCATCAGTTGGGTGATGCTGCTGAAGGAATCCACCACTTTGGCTGTGCGTGGCCCTGGCTTTCTCATGAATGTAGTCCGCCTCAAAGGGGCCTACTCTAAGGGGACCCCCTTAGCCCACTCTTATATATCTCAGCCATGACCCACTTCTTTACAACGTGAATGCCTGACTTACTGGGGTCCACGTGCAAGGCCAAGCCCCAGTCAAAATGTTGGCGTTTGCTGATGACTGTGTGGTTGGGGTGTCTAACAATCATGATGCATGCACGCTTGAAGCTCTTATCCAGGTTTACTCCTGGGTAAGTAATGCTGCACTCAACGCTTCCAAAACCAAAATCATTCTCCTTGGTTGGTATCAAACCCGCTGGTCATCAGCGCCCTGTTTCCAGTCCACCTCATCTGCTAGCACACGCGCTTGCTTACCCTGCCCAACCCACACCGCCCCACTTGTGCTCCCCTTTGTGCCGCGCCCTACCGTTGGGCTGGTCCGCCATTTGGGGGTGTGGTTAGAGGCAGGCGGGTATGCCTCAACGGTGATGAAAAACCATATTCTGGACAACGTGACAAAGCGCATCGCCTCCCTCAGAGCCCACCCCACTTACCTTACTGGCAGGGTTGTACTAGCCAACTCTATGCTTCTCTAAAGTTTAATTTGGGGCCCACGCCATCGCCTTATCCCCAGGTTTCTTCAAGTCACTGTATGCCCTTCTGCAAGGGTGGCTTTTGTTAGTCCGCCCACCGCCAGTGCGACTAGAGGTCATGTTTGGCCCTCACCATAGTTGAGGCATGGGCCTGCTAAACTTGTGGCCCATGCTGCAAAGATCCTGGGCACCTGGATCGCTGCTGTTACCATCCCTACACTCCTGGCCCAACACTGGTCCCGCGCAGCCCGCTCCAATCTCTCACGCGCCCTGGGCCTTACCAGTTCATCACACCCTCACTCTTTGTTGAAATATCTGGCTTCCCACCCTTCAGCTGCAGGTCCCCATGGAACTGCACCCCACTTCAAACGAATCCTCTTCTCCATGTGGAGCGCAGAGTGGAGAATTCATAATCTGTGGACACACTGCCCAGAGGGGGCGCCCCTCTCCTTGGTTCACCCAGGAGTTACAGGGACTACCCATTCTGGATGGCTTGATACCCGCGAGGCCCCATATCTTGTCCAGGGTGGACTACCTGGACATGATGGACATCCCTTATTCCCATAATACCCAGAAAACCATTTGGAAATACGCCCACCACCCTCTTCTGCAGCCTCATGTCCATTCACATGTGTGGCGCTGCTTGAGGTGGGTGTACCATAATGCCGAGCGCTCTAATGCTTTACACTCATCCTGTGTTGTGTGTGGCCTGTATGGAACGCTGTTTCACCGCCTGGAGAAGTGCCCTACATCTAAAGCGATTTGGCGTGAGGTGCAACGTCTGCTTTGCCAGGATCAGGCACAACCCTTCAGTTTGTCTAGGCATATGTTTGCTTTATTTATGGCCTCCCCTCTTCCACCCTCCCTCTGTGCTTTGGTGGTCACAATTGCCATGTGGATTATTCACACGATAGTCTTGGATGCCATCGCAGGCTCCACCCCCACCCTCCCAGAAGCTGTCCGCTGGTTCCAGTTGCACTTAGTGGACCACTTTCAAGCATGGATGTTTAGATACCTCCCACCGCGTCACCATCAGTTGGTCTCCTCCTAGTTCCCAGTTTGGTCCATCAACTCTGACACCTTCCTCCACACGTGCTCAATTGTGGTTTTGGCCCATACACACATCCCCCCCTCCCAGTAGTGGCGTTCCCGCTGGCAGCAGGAGACAGCATTAGCTTCGCTGGGGTGCCCCCATGTTACTGCATTTCATTTTCTTTGTTTCTTATCAGAAATGTCCATCCCCTGGTCGGCCTTCCCCGCAATAAATTTAAAATTTAAAAGAATAGGACCCCAGATTTTGGTGCTCTTGAGTCCATCATTAACATATTCCATATGATGTATAGATCCAGAAAATTATAATATATATAAGTTTTGGAAGAAATTACAACTACTTGAAATCTGGTATCTAAAATTGCTACATTATATAGCTTATGTACTTTGGTGGAGACTTTAGTTGCAGATTTCTAAACTTAGGTGAACCCAATTTTGAGGGTATGACTTAGTTAAAGAATGAAGAATTGACTTTTGCATGTCTTTAGTAAAGATACGCTATAAAAATAATTTGTCTAGGCTCCTTATTTCTTTTAAGATTTGTTTGAACCTCAAAAGAGTTATGACTGACCAATATAAATTAAAATGAAATTTGTGACTAGGTATAGAAATTAAATAAGAGCTGTCAAAGCAGAATGCTTCCTTACTTAATTTTCAATGTCATTTCCCTGCTTATTGCTTTTAATAGATATTGACTTTAAAAACTGGCCTTTGCATATGGTTCATTGCTTTTTCTTATAGTTGGTTTTTAAAATACTTGTTAAGAGCATACCTTATTACTTCTGATGGTTCAAAAGCTGGAATAGAACCTATAGACATTACTTGTGTGATTTACAAAATTTAATCTCTTTGCTACACAGGTGAGGTAAATGTTCATTTCACTTTTTAGTCTTTAGTTAAAATTTATTTGTATATTAAAGTAGATATTACAGCTGTAATAGTCTTATCTGAGGTGAGTCGCTTACATGCAAACAAAGTTTGGGCTGTCAGGTAAAATATGGGTGGTGACTTTGGCTGGCATTACCTAATTTTTCTTATTATGGGCAAAAATCTTGCTTCTGGTTAAAACGCTTTTGTCACCTCAAAATACCTTCATCAATGTGGCCTTGTCTTGGTGCCAAGTTGGGTTCTATTGTACGTGGGTGTGCATAATATCAGGAAAATTTGACTTAGGCAGGTTGATAATAAGTTAGGATCTTCTGATGATATTAAGTGCCTGCCATAACGCCATCAAAGGCAGAGTATAAAGTAATTCTACCTTCTACAGGAGTAAAATTTTCCTTTTATTTGAAGTATTACTACTTACTTGAGTAAAAGGTATGAAAGAATAGAAATGAACGATTATAACTGTTGTTTTGTCTCTACCAACTTAGGAATATATGTGTCCTTACTCTTATCTAATCCCAATCTTATACCATTTATACTATATACATATGGGCTAAACTAACTGAAGTAACTGTAGAGGAACTCTTAATACATAGTTGCTCTTTGAGTTAGTAATCTTTTCTTCTTAAGATGCGTTTTCTTATAAACCAATTGAATAATTTGGTAAGATCATCCAGAACCAAAGCACTTTTTTCATGCTGTTTTTTCTTCTATAATTTGAAGCTTGTTAAATCTTATATTACGTCAAATAATTTGATGATTTAAATTGCTCCTACTTAATTTAGTCTTATGTTGCTATTCTGTATGGACCAGGGAAGCACAAGTTTGCTTTATTTTGCCAACATATAGTTCCCAAAGAACCACCCAAGTATACATTCAACTAGTATGAAAAGGCCCTGAATATTTCTAACCAATAAGGACAAGCCCTTTCAGATCATATATAAAATGACAAAAATTAGAGCTAATATGCACAAAATTGCTTTTCAAAACAATTAAAAACTTTAAATTCTAAAAGAGATAAAGATTTATTTAAAGATTTAAGGAAAAAGGAGAAAACAAAAGAGGTCAGTACCCTAAAGGTGAGAGCACTGGCCTATATAAGGTAATAGCTTTGGGGTTTACCAAGCTGTTCTCAGGTGCTGCATCATCTTCTCAGGCTGAAGTTTCTTCTAGTACTCTTGGAAAGGTAGGGTCATATTATAAAATTGTTGTTAATTATGTCAGCAAGGATGATGGGGCACACATGATTTACCGCTCCCTCAATAAGCTTTCTAGTATTTAAAGAATAAATCTAAATTGAGATGCGCTTCACCTCTCAAAATATTTTTTAGTACTAGATCCACCTCTCAAAATATTTTTTTAGTACTAGATGGTCCCAACCCAAAGGGGGGGATTCATCGATGTTCCACCTCTCAAAATATTAAGTGCTCAATTTTAGAACATAGATTCAAAAATTAAACAGTTTTATTGTGTAAAATGATGGGAGGCAACATTGGGAATCTAGAAACTAAGATCAATAAACTTAATCAATATACTGAAAATAACTTAAATAGGGAATTCAGTATCATGGAAAAGAAAGAGTGAATATGGGGAAATGGGAATTGATGTGTGAGATTATATAATAAACATTTACAACACTTTTTGGTGTAGTTGAGGGAACTTACTAAAAAAGACTAATTCTCTCAACATACAATCAGATAGCCAATGGCGGTAATATGAGTTAGTTTTTAAAAGAAAAAATAGTTGTCACCACCTAACTATTGTCTTTTGTGTAAAGACAAACATCCCTCAGTGTCACTAAAGAATAGGCTTTAGGAAAAATATGGTCTCATAATGTCCCATGACATATTTGTAGGTACAGACCACATGAAAAAATTGAAAAAAGCCATATGCATCAAATTAGCAATTCTACATGATATTAAACTTAAATTGGACAAAGTTGGATAAGGACCAATTATGCCACCTTAGTACTATAGGGCTTTATTATGGGGTTGCCAGCAAGAGTATCCATGGCCATGGCATTTGCAAGTTGCAACTTTTAAAAGTTGTTGCGTTTGATTGCCAAAAAAGGGATTTAAGTTATTTTTTTTAGTACTAGATGGTCCCAACCCAAGGGGGGGGAAAGGGATTTAAGTTATATTTTAAGCATAGTGTAACAAAATATAGCAAAATTCGCCAATAATCTAAAACTCAAGTTTAGCATATTTGAGCTTAGTTGTTTCTAACTTATAAAAGCTTAATTTAATTTAGCCTGATCTGTCCCAGTTTAAAGCCAAATGATCATAGTACAACCAACCAAACCCTTATAATCATTTTTATTAAGCCAGCTTCTTTATTGGTCAACTCCAGAATTAATAAAATTATCTTATCAGATGAATCAACTGGAAAGGCCTTGCAATATACATCTTTGAGGAGGTATCAAACAACCTAAGCCACTAGAGTCTTAAAAAAGTATGTTTGGAACCTAAAACAGCAATATAATCTATACTGCTTTAAAGTGAAGCTTCAGCAGCCCTATACCTGTTATCTGCTTGGTTATGAACTCCTTTTTTAAGTAAAGCCAAGTTATGGCTTTATTAATCTATCCATCTTTTTTATTTTTTGATTATATTATTCTTGTTTCATATAGGCATCAGCAACTTTTAGGGTGTTATAGTTGCTCTCATTTTCTATGTTTTAAAGGTATCTGGTTTTAGATTACTCATCACCTCTCAAGAAAAGGAGAGATACAGATAAACTCTTCACATTAAAGAACCAACTATTCTATTATCTATCATTCAAATTTTACTTGTAGGGCTCTCTCTACACATTAATTAAACGTGTAGCCATACATCACAGTCTCTATGCTTCTCACCAAAGTTTTTTTCGTTTGGTTTTTTACTGTATGGCTTGCCATTTTCCTCACTTCAGCCAATTGGAGAGTTTATTTCCTCTCAATTATACCTTGTGGTTTCTGACAAATATGACCCTCTATATAAATATCAAAAACAACCCTAAAGATATTATATAAAAAACAGGTATTGGCTCCAGTAGTTTCTGAAGCTTCTATCAGTACACCTTTAAGTGGCCCCCATATGTCCCATTATGGTGTCAAGTTAAATTGTTGGCTTTTACTGTCATGTACCAATGACATTATTATGGGTGTAAATGCTAAAGACAAGGCTGGGCGCCAAAAAGCCCAAAAGGTGAAACTTCAGGCCCTTCCAGACCTGAAGCATACCGTGGACCAGCGCTGGGTGCAGGCCAGGTATGCTCAGGTTGGCCTGGAGGAGGAACCTAGGGCCCAGCCTTGCAGCAAGGCATTCGCGTTAAAACGAACCATTTACCAAATTAAGGTGGATGGTTTGGTGTGCTTAGTTTTGGAACAAGGGTTCAAAACCCGTTCCTGCTATGACATAACGCGCTCAGGTCAAATCCAACTTCAGTTGATAACTCGAGTGAAGTCAGTTTTGGCCTATTTTACTAACTTGGAAGTATCGCCCTATTGGCGAGTCGCTGCTTGGGCCCACTGTGACATAACCCCAATTTCCCCATCCAAGCTTAAATACATTTTCCTCTGACCATCATTCCTTGTTGGTCATCTTTCCATTTTAATAAAACCTGATTTTTTGCACATTTCAATGTTAACTCCAGTTAACCTGTGCACGGACCTCTTCAAGGAGTTCTTGCAATATACTAACCAATTGATTGTAACCACAGTAAGACCTTCTTTTGGTGCTCCGTTGGGCCGCCCAGGTTCCCTCCAACCTGTGCCACTCCCTACTGCTCCCACCCAGCACCCCATCATTTCCATTGAAGGTTTCCCAATGTGGATAACCACTTTCGCAGTTAGCTGCTCCAGCTCCAGCACCACCTGTAGGGCACTAGCAGCTGCCCTTCTATTGGCTGTTTTCCTGGTGTTAGCCTTGTGCAATCTGCACCAACACGCTGGGAAACGGAGAGTTACAGATACTCTCCTGACATTTACCCAATATAACTGCTAATTTTTACTGTTTCCAGAGCTCAGATGAATTTATAAAAGTTAATAAAAATTCTTAATACCTTCTGGAAGCATGTCAACTTGACTTGTCTTATTTTCCAAACGTTCTATTTGTTCTTAGCATTTTGTCAAGTGGGACGCAATCTGGTGTCCTATAGATATAAATTATGAGGTTATGCCCAGGCCTTACCTATATTTAACGTTGCTAAAGCATATTTCTTATGATCTTTAAATATCTATGAAATAAAATTAGGCATGGCGGGATTCAACTGAGAACAATATCATGTGATACAAGCTCACTTTGGCAAATTTCCCGCAAAACAATTGGGGAATTCTGTTAACTTTAAGCATATGGTTCACCCACGGAGACCCCTTTCTGTTCCTTCCTAAAAACAGAACTCTACCTCTGAAAATGGAGGAGTCTTACGCTGACGCACTTTCTTTGTGGAATCTGAGGGCCAATAGGAGTCTAACCCCAAGTCATTTGTCAGATATAAGAGAACTGGATGAAGGGAAGGCTATCAGCTATTTAGATCTCACAAAAAAATTGACACCTATACATGAAAAGAGGGGTAAAGAAATCCCTTAATTAGATACAAGAAATATATAGTTGATAGGAATCAAATTGACAATAGGAAATTTCCATTGAACCAACTTGAGCCCAGAATACCCAAAATTGAAGTCCTACTAGCTAAGGTAAAAGATTACCACAAGGGAAGGTTTTACTTAATTAAGTGATATTCATAATCAGTGAATCAAGATGTACCTGCAAAGGGAAAGAATCAAGAATCTTTTCAATGATTGACCTAAGTGAAAACCAAGTCATTTTTAATTTTATCCATCTAAGTTACCTTGACTCCCTATCAATGTTATGCTACAAAGGCATTTCATAATCTGGAATGCATCTCTTGACCAATAGCTTCCCATCCAGATCTCCCTCTCTTTATTATTAATTATGCCTTTTCCTTACTAGGCCTATATTGTTGTATGTAACATAAAACCCCCTATTATATATTAAAATAAAGTATGTAAATTTACCTATATCTTTTTTTAGTACTCAACCACTAGAATCCTTTTTCTGACTTTTCATAGGACAGAAATTCTAGCTTATGGGATCTAATCATGACTTGGCACCCTTAAAAATAAATTATAAACTTGTGAAAGTTTATTTATGTTTTGCTCATTTCATCTCTCAAACTACTTCACAGGTTCTGATGTGCGTTGTAGAAGATTATATATAGTAGTTGATTGGGTTGGCAATAGTATGAGAACATAACCCTTTTTTGAGTTTCTCAAATTAGGCTGAGTAATGTCTTCAACGCTAGAATGGTGCTAAGGATTACCCTCTAATCCTTAATGGTCGTTCTGAAAAGCAAGAGAATTTCTCCCTCTGACTCTTCCTTCTGGTATAGCTAAAACTATTATTTGGTTCAGAGGTTCTCTGTTTCTCTCCTGATGCAGGAGCCCACAGATATCTTGATGGCAATAAATAGACAAAGGATATTGTAGACTTTTTAATCCTCTCTTAAGGCCAGGGCCATTGGAGGCTGTTCAATTATTAGTTAAGCGCGGTTTCAATGGGATCTCAAAGGGACTGGGTTCCCTAAGACAATTTCTTAATGAAATATTTTGTTGAGGCTACTCTTTTCACTTTGAACGGTCAAGGTCTTCTTTTTAAAACAGGAAAAAAATCACTAGTAAAATAACTTATAATTATTAAATTATTTTTATTAGTCAAAAATTTGAGAGATCTAAATACCTTTTGGATACTCAAGATTGCCTAGGAGGAGCTTGGAGTAATAGTCAGATCAAGTAGGGGAAGGGAGACCTCTTTGACGATGTGGCAGGAGCACATGGTTTTTTGAATTTGATTCTTTTTGCCAGGGTGGCTGATTCTGGTACCTTGAATGGCAAGATCTTCACCAGCTGACTCAATGCTTTTGCTAGGAGAATTGGTGAATTCTTCCAGATTTTATTTTCTTTCCACCTTTTTGGATTTCTTTTTTGAATCAGTCTTAATGCTCACTGAATTGGTGGAGCTCCTATGACCAAGTTTCAGTTTGGGTCATTTTTGAATCTTTCTCATGTCCGCAATTCTTAGATTCCTGACAATGCCTCCCTCAAGATCTTGCAAAGGAGGGACATAAAATTGCAGAAATCTAGAATGCACCCAATTTGCTTTAAAATCTTTTGTTTTCACTTAAACATTTCAATATTCATTGCCACAATGGTAGATCATCTGGTATGGACCTGGCCACAGATTGTTGATTTATAAACTTGTCCTCTAGGCTGGTGATGGTAAAAGAGTATGAAGTTCCCTAATTAGGATTTAGACTTTACCGGCCATTGGGCATTCTGTTGATCAGCCTCTGTTGTTGAATAGTACCCATGGATCTAGCTGCTAACTCTTGTAGCCTAATAAATTAATCAGCCAATCTTCACAAGGCTAAGTCAGTGGTTTCTGGCATAGAAAGTTATAACTATAGGCTGAACAATAGAGGGCAAAATTGGTTCTCAGCTGTAAAGGGCTCAGAAAGGTGACATTTGAATGATTTGATGATAGCTAACGTGATATGATAATAAGGACACTGGTAAGTTCCATTCCATTTTTGAAAGTTTGGAGGAAGCCATCTTGCAAATAGTGGCAACTAAGGAACCGTCTTCTTTCTTGAAAGCTCCTTTGGTGGCCAGATGACAAGTGGTCATGAAAGAATGATAAGTGTTCATGAGAGAGTTGAGACTAGCAACCACACTGAAAAAAATTGGTACCATTGTCTTAATACCGTACCCTGGGACTGCCGTGGTGACTGAAAACCTGCTTCAGCAATGAGGATGAAGTTGCTTTGGAAGTTGGGGAGGCAACTGAGATAGCCTTGACCCTTTTTAAAGTGATCAAATGTTAGAATGATAAAATGGTGAGTGTATATCGCCATGGGCAGAGGTCCAATAACTTCCATGCTAATAATGGAAAATAGAGCTTGGGGCACATGACATGATGCTGGTATAAATGATTAGGCGGCTTCTGATTTTCACAAGTGAAATTGAGTCAACATTATTCCAGGACTGTCTCAAATTTCTTTTCAGTAGCAGTGGTACTTCAGTCATTGATGGGTTTCCTAACTGCGCCATGCACAATGGCAACATGAGCCTCCAGAGAAGAGTTTTTTCAAGAAGAGGGTCAAACATACAGAAGCCAAGAGGTCCCTACTTGCTTATATAACATTATGTTTTTGAATCGAGTCTGAACAGCCATCTGCTTTAAGTGCTGTTAAGTTGGTGACTGTTTATGGCTCCACTCTTCCAGTTTTGCAATGAGCTCATATATCTGCCTCTTTGGAAGCATATAGGGCCAGGATAGGCAATCGGGGCAACCTATTGGCGTTTAGGTGTATCATCCCTGTGCAAAGACTATAAAGAAGTCGTAGTTCTGGAGCTTTAGGCCCATCGGGCTAATTGTCCATCCAGTTATTTCATCTTTTGTAACCACCATAGTGAGTCATGATCCGTCACTACAATGAGATGATTCCCATACAGGAAAGGACGGAAATGTTTGCTGGGCAATAACATGGATAGACACTCACGTTTAGTCACGCTGTAATTTCGTTCCACTCAGGTTAATGACTTACAATGTAAGCCATGGGGCGCTCAACTGGATTGCGTTCAAAAGGGCCAAAATGCCTTTACAGCCACATTGATAGCGTCAGTAAATATAATGAAGGGTTTATCAAAATCAGGATGTACCAGAATAAGGGCTATAGTCAAAGCCTTTTGTAAGGCATCAAAAGACTGCTGCTGGGAGTCCACACATTGGAAAGGAAACTCTTTATGGAGGAGGTAGGCTAGTGGCTCAGCGAGCTTGGCAAAGTGGGGTATAAAGTGTTTGTAGTACCCAACCATACCGAGGAAAACCTGAATGTCATGAAAATTGCCTGGTTAAGTCACCTTCTTGATAGAGGTCGCCTTGTCAGACAAGGAAGAAATTCCTTTGTAGGGGACCTTTTGACCAAGGAATTCCATCTCAGCCTTATAGATTGACATTTAATGGGCTTTAATTTCTACTTAGCAGAGCGTAGCCATCCGAATAATTTCTTCAAGTGGGCCAAATGCTTGTCAAACATGCGCAAAAACACAGTTACATTACTTTGGTAGACCAGCAAATGACATCTTCAGGTCTCCAACAGCTAATTCATAGCCTACTGGAAAGTGGAAGGGGCTTTGACAGCCTATGTAGCATCCAAGTGGGTTCAAATAAACCTTCAATCCCTATGAGCGCGCATTTCTCTCAGTCACCCATTGCAAGCTCTATTTGCCAGTACCATCTGTAAAAATCCATTGCGGAGAAAAATGGGACCCAGCTAAGAGGCGTAAGGAGTCATCAATCCTAGGTAGCAGGTAGTTATCCTTCTAAATAATTGCATTCAGACGACGGTAGTCCATTACTACGTGGTGTCCTCCATCAATTCTTCTTCACAAGCTTCAATGGCGAGGCCCAGGGACTCTGGGATGGTTTCAGCAACCCAGCATACAATTGTTACTTTAATTCTTTCATGATCTGGGCTTCCCAACTTTAGACTTCTGATAGGGGTGAGCGCGAATTGGAGGGGCATCACCAGTTTAACGCCTGATGTTGCACACCCTTCATCATACATGTTGGGATTCCTATCTGAATTGTAGATTCAGATGTATCAGTTGATAGGAGTTAACCATCTGACCAAGTAGCCCAAAATCTGACAGAACTAATCCCCAATGAAATAGTGATCTCAAAGTTGGGGACAATCCTGACTTATGTGGTCAACTATTGCTTTTTTGGAACTATCTAATCATAGGGCTCAAACCCAAACCATGCGATAAGTGAAGTCTATTTAACTGAGATAATTGGCCTGCCGCCAAAATCCCAATTTGTGTGGATTATAGATCTTAGCTTGGACTGCTTGGATTTTTAAAGCAAACCACCCTGATTTCCCTTATACTGTAGCAACTAAGTTAATAAAACTTTATCTCTTATTTTCTCAAGTTTAAGAAGAATTGGTAGATCTCTATTTATAATTAGTTTCCAGAATAATTATCTGGAATAATACTTCTTATCCAAGAGAAGCATAAAGGTATAATTAAATACCCTTAAGCTTTGGGTCCCGCGGCCTAAAATTATTAAGGGGTACGTGGTATTTCACATGTGGACAAAGAAAAACTGGAGCTCCCTGCCAGGTACATATCAAGTTCATGGCAAAAGATTAAAAATACAAAATAAAAGCAACAATGGAACCATCTAGTACTAAAAAAAGCAACAATGGACAATAACGATTTGGCTTCAAATAAGCATTAGATTGTTAAGCCACCTGTCTCAGCAACTGGGCAATCAATATGCACATAGGAGATACAGCGGCCAACCGTGACATTCTATTTCCCCCATCAATGGAGGTAACCCTCCATAATCCGTCCACCAAAAAATATAATCTGCACTTATCCGACTTCACTGAAGATATACAGCTCCTCTTATCTGGGGCCTTTGTCCTGGAGGCTGAGTTAATAGAGATGGGCTCTTGAAGTGCCGCCCCTATGATAGTTTTGGCACAAAGTTCTTCGCTTGGTACAGATCAGGTTGTAGCTGGATGTACGGAATGCTATCTGCATCACTTTATACACCCACCTTGTACCATCTACTTCAAGTAGCGGTGTTCCATCATCAGTAATTATTCCTCCACTTGCAGTTATCAGAGACAATATACTTGCAGCTTCTCAGATTCTATCAATCTACCTCCTAACTTGGCAGTGAAAACTGAAATGTTATACTGGAAAATTGGTAGTTTATTAATGAGATACAGGATGTGTTAGCCCATATTGATCAAGGGATCTTGAGTTTTGTTTTAATGGAACTCACTATTCGTTTTAGTCAACAAGAGGTAATTTTCCTTAATCAGGTTGTAGATTGTACCCATAAAGTATGGTTTTTATTTGATTACTTTATCACCTCTGTGGACTAACGCCTCCAGTCATTGGAGAAAATGACTATGAAGTACATGATGACCAGATTAGCCTTAATCCATCAGGACCACAAGGAGTTCCTGGTGAGCGAGGACCCCCCAGTTATGATGGACGTTATGGTGAGCGGGGATCCCCTGGCCGTGATGGATAGGATGATGAATAAGGACCCCCTGGTCATTATGGACAGGATTGTGGATGGGGACCGCATGGTCCAAGAGGACATCTGGGACCTTTGCTTTTACCCGGGAATCCCTGACAAACGCCTCCAGGCGTTAATCCAGAAAGTAAAAACCTTGATGCCCAATTGAGAATCATTTCTCAAGGAGCCTAACATAAATTGGATGGTTCTCCCCTCTCCCCAAATCTCCCTAACCGCTCATCATGAATGCCTTGGGACCCTGGAAGCCCTACTTATGATGGAAATGGGTTGGAGCAAAGAGTGCTCGCCATAAAAGAATATTACCTCAAGCTCTAAGCCACCAATGCTGCTTTAAAAATGAAATGCGGCAACTAAATCAACTAGTTGCCATGAAATTGGCTCTCAGTGCTGCTCACGAATAAGTAATTAAATAATTGATAATTTTAACAACCTGCGGAGTCAAGTGGATGTTCTTCAACCTCAAGCGTATTCCTGAGATACCTCTTCTTTATTAGGCGAAAACGCAGTCCCAGTATTGTTCCATGTTGTTAGACATCTAACCCCCAAGAAGTACGTTTAAACCTTCGTCCAAAGAAAAGTTAGTCCCAGGGGAGGGAAGCAACTTCTCTTTCTTGTATTACTATGAAAGCTCTAAGGAGGAAGCAACCAATCATCAGTGGCTTAAACAACTGATGAACTGTCTTATTTGCATGGCTCAAGACATTATGGTCCCCCATCTAATGCATTGCCATACTTGGACTGATGCCAAGACTGCCTTGCTTTGGGAATTTGGGAGCGACCTTACTCTAATCAGCCAAAAACAAACCTTCATGGGAATCAGTCTTGATTGGAGTGAGACTATCAACATGTTTGTCCATTATTTTTACCTTGAGGCTCAAACGCTGGTTGCAGGAAATCGTCTTACATTAGATGATCTTATCACTGCCTCATTTTCGGAATTTAAAAATATGCCTAAAATTTTACTCTATCTAAAAACAGTGGAATCCAACTTGAAGTCCCTCCTCCTTGTTTGAAAAGATATTTTGGAATTTTTGGCTGAACTACATAAACCTGACAGGTCACCTCATTTTAACAACGATAAGCCCTGGCCCCAAGTGTTAGCCTTTACTTCCCCCAATTCGCCTAGAATCAATTATACTTCGCCCATTGCAAGAGAACCAACAACATGTGGACTTTTGTTGTGTACTTCAACTTAAGTTGGCAAAAGATCAGTCAATATATGGCAAGAGGCTCCCCATGCTGACGGAAATCAAGTGCCTCAGGATTCTTGTTTTAGCTTTAGCTCTATACTCATAACTTCAGGCTGTATTGTGTTAGCAGCCCCTGAAGAAGTTGACGTAACTCTTTTTATTCAAGGAGATAAAACTCTCCAGTTTTCTTACTTTTATGTTAGTCAGTTACCCAAACAAAATTTGTTGTCAACTCTTTTATGGAAAGCCAAGCACTTATAGATAAAACTTTCTAATGCATCGAACATCCCCAAGCTTAGCTGTGGCAGAATCCTCCGCTTGCTTCACTGCAAATCCCTAATGACAGTCTATTAACTGTTGTTCCCAGTTTAGATCTTTGGTGGTTCAAGACAAGATAGCCATACATAAGTTATGGTCCTGACAATAATTGACATCATTCCCAGTTTTTGTTATTTCCTCCTGACTTATTGAAAAAATAAAAAGGGGCTCCAGACTTGATCCATGATGCTGAATATTGAACAGCAGGTAGTCAGTCTACTAAGGCGATTGGAGTGTATTTTGACTTACCCCTTCAATTTAGGAATTTTTTAATTACTTCCCCTGCCATTGCGTTAGAAAATAATAACCATGAGTTGCTTATTTTGTCCAATTGATGCAGGAATTTAAGTTCTTCATAAACCAAAAAAAGTACCTATCCCTGCTAGGGTATAGGATTTCGTTGATATTTGAACTCTTCATCAAAAGTAAAGGAGCCCAAAAATGGGCATGCCTCCTTGAATCCCTGTTTTCCATTTGCAAAAATTTAACAAATCTTAGGATGAAAACTAAACTAATTCCAGAGGCTGTGGATGATGAAGAAGGGACCCCTCTGTATGCACCTCATCCTATCACTATACAATCTGGCTCAAAAGTTATTGTGGATACAGGGATCCAGTTTCTCACCCCTCCTAATCAAATTTTGGAGCTTAGTGGACACCCAAACCCCACCATCAAGGAAGCGTTGACCCGCCTGATTTTTTAGATCCTGCCTGTGGAAAATCTATCTTTTTTCAGCACTAGTGGTGCCCAACCCTAAAAGGGGAGCCATCTTGCATCTTTATTTGCAACTGGGCCAAACAAAGGGATTTTTAAAAATAAGAAATCCTAATATGGAACCTCAGCTAGCAGCCTAGGAAGTCATATCAGAAGAGGAAGAAGCTTTAGGGAAACTTTTGTCCAGTACCTGCTTTAGCTGGTGGACTTTGTTGGACAACATTGGGGTAGGAGCATCAGCAATATGTGGCATAAGGGAGTAAAGTTGAGGGGTTTATTCATTAATGAGGCTGGCAGTGTCCATTTCTCTGTGGAAAATCTATCTATATTATATTAGGAAAACTTAACAACAAAATTATCCAGTCCATAGGCATATCCCTATTGCTTATGTAAAACTATGTCTCATTGAGATTATTGCCAATGTGAATTGTTTTGGATCATTACAGGATTTGGGATTCGATCCTGTTAAAATCTGGTCCACTAGATGGTTGCTTGCTTATGCGCCCTGATTTCAACTGCACAGATTTCTTGAACACTTGCGTTGATTTGATTGTAATTGATAGACTGGGGCTAATAATAATATGAAGACTATTATTACAGTTAATTTCCTAAAAGCCACGTTGAGTGAATTGTCCAAAGCTAGACAGGTGCTTCTTAGCCTTTTAGATACTTTAGTACTGGTTGATAGCACTTTCCCTATTCTCTTCTTGCAAGCCAAGTTGAGACTTGATAACAACAACCTAAGGATATCTGATCCTTGCACTCTTCTCTCAAGAGTAATGTTATACAACCAATGCAAAACAACTAAGCTTTTATCAAGTTTGAATCTAATTTTATTAAGGAATATTTGGGGGTTTTATAGTAAAAATTGACACACAACTCTTCAGATGCCCTCTGGGAGTTATTTGCTCTCCTATGCTGGTTTGACCCTCAAGTGTTGGGCAAAAAATCTCGTCAGATATCGTTGACTTGATTTTCTTAGGCAGCGTAGTCCTCAGCTGTTCAGCAACCAATTTATTAGTGTTAGGAACTTGAAACCAATTGTATTGGCCAGTGAAAATTCTACCATTTACCACTGGCATTAAAAGCATAGGTAGTTTCCAGCGGCTCCCCATCCATTTGCTCTGAAAAATTCCAATAATTCAAATATTGGGTGTTGTTCTCTCATCAAATTCATACTAAATATCTTTGAGGATAATTCCCAATGATAAGCTTTTTCAGTCTGAAACCGCTGCTGAGATAATAGATCATTTATTTCAATAATTTAACTATTGGTTGGTGTTCCCTCATCAAATTTATTTTCAATATCATCAGGGATGATTCTTACATAATTCTCAAGTTGGTGAAGGTTGATAAGAGCATGTGATTTTACTAATTGTCAAACTCATTATCTGTTCAATAGATAGGATAATGTGGTCAACTGAAATTCCAGAAGATCCTCTACCTACTATTGCTCTATTAGAAAGTAGAATTGGAGACAATCTCACCCTAATAAACGCTAGAAAGTTCAAGACCTCCTTGAGGAGTATGGCAATATTTTTTCCTTGGGACCAAGTGACTACAGGAAAATGTCCAGGGTAATTTATCAAATTGAGACTTAGGCTCACCCTCCATTCAGATCTTGGCAATACCAAAAAGAAAGAAAAAAGCTCAGGAGGTCTTAGAGTTACAGCAATTACTGAAGGCTGGGTTATTACTTTTTTTAAAAAGCCCATGGGCTTACCAACTCTTATTGATTCAGAAGGATGGTGGCCACCGTGCCGTCATGTATTATTGCCACCTCAATTCTATCACTTGAAAAGACATCTATCCATTGCCGCATATAGATCACTTCTTATGCTTGATGTTGGGGTCCCTTTATCTTTTTTGGTTATGGATCTTGCCAGTGGGTACTGGTAAGTTGATTTGTCACCAGAAGATAATGAAAAGTGCGCTAACATCTCGAGTGAAGTACTATTTGAGCCCACACAAATGCTGCAGGGGTTATGTAACGCTTCTGCTACCTTCCAACGCGCCATGGACGGAATCTTAGGCGATTTAAAATGTTCCTGTGTGCTAGTTTATCTTGACAATATTACGTTTTTGAGAACCTTTACCAAAAATCTAGATCACCTCAGGAAAGTTTTTCAGCGGTTAAAGCAATTGTTAAAAAAGATGTCAAAATGCTTTTTCTTACCTAATGAAATGGTTTTTTGTGCCATAAGGTCAGTAAAGCAGGAATATCCCCGATGGATGATAAGGTCTTGGCCATTGCTAAGAAGAGAAGACCCTAAATCTCTACGAGATGATCAAGTTTTCTTAGGGATGGTTGGATTTTATTGCCAATTTATCAGCCACTTTGCAGACACCTCCGAGCCTCTAGTGTATCTACTGAAGAAAGGGATACCCTTCCAGTGGAAAGAAGAGAAACAGCAGGCCTTTGACCATCTACACATCTCTCTCACACTCTCCTGTACTTATTCACCCAAATTTTAATAATCCTATTTCCTCTTTAATGATGCTAGCAATATCGCCATTGGAGCTATAATATCTCACCCTGAAAAAAACTTAGTGGACCATCCTATCGTTTACTATAGCAAGACCTTATCCAAAGCCAAATGCAAATATAGCATTACAGAATGTGAATGCTTGGTAGTCCTACTGGTTAAAAAGAATTACTGGCCTTATTTATATGGAAAGCATTTTATTAAGATAGTGGCAAGCTAAGTTTAGACTTGCCTGTCATTCTGGATGCAAAAACGCCCAAATGGCAAGCATAAATTCCAGAGGCACTGCTGCTTGAACGACGTTTATTTGAGCGCGAAGAGCAATTTGCCAATGAGCGCCAATAGGTCTTAAATGTGAATAGGAACCCAGCAATGACCAGGCTATCATGGTCCCAGAGCCTGCGGGTTTGGGAGCTGGTAAAATAAGATCAGGTTACCAGTTTTGGATTTTGGCATAATAAAAAAAGGATTCTAGGAAATGAAATTTTTTTGGATTTATAAAATAAAAATTAACCATCAATTTTCTCAGTGTGTTACGACTGCTTAAATAGATGCTTGATTTGGGAATAGCTTATAAAGTCTCAGTATCAGGGCCCTCAAAATTTAACCTAACCTGCCGAACTTTGAATGAGGGGGAAATGAATTCAATTTGAACCAACTTCTAAAAAGTTGGCAGAAGGCTGAGTCAGTGTTGGTTCAACCTTGGATTCCCAAAAGTTGGTTTTACCCTGTTATAATGTTATGCATGACAGCATATTGCCCAATGGCCAATGGGAACCTCCCAAGGCCACCCCACATAGGGGCAGTCCCAAGAGATTGGAAACAGGTTCAGGATACCCAATCTGCCCGCATCTGGTTATTTTGGCTTCCATTCATCCAAGCAAGATGCATTGAACAATGATCCTAATATTTGAGGGGAGGTTTTAGCTAGTTGTAACATTTGACAATGACCCAACGCCATTGGAAAGTTCTTCTAAAGATTCAACATTTTGCACATTTGTCTTAGGAGGTACATGCCCATCAGGCTTTACCCCTGATGTTTTTGAGGCAAAATCCAAATCAGCAACAACATTTCCTAATGGTCTGATGCCATTTGCAAGTTTAATAGAGAATTTTGACACTGGACACATTTTTCTTATAAGGTACACGCCCATCAGGATTTGTCCCCAAAATTTTGGAGCAGTTTACAAACTGATGACAACAAACCCAATAGCCCAATGTCAATATCATATTTTGCTGAGAATTTGACTTAGGATTCCTCATTTATTGAATGTGCGTACCCAGAGGGCTTTGTTGGTGAGGGTTTAAGGCTTCCAGACCTAGATTTTGAGGGCACGTTGCCATTGACTTCATAAGAACCTTTAGAACCATGGGAGTGGTGGCTTCCAAGTATTTTGGCGCAAATTTCCTCAATTTGCCATACTAAATAGGCAGAGGCAATTATAAGGACAGGTGGTGAAATCATTAAAGGAAGAGCTGTTACCCATCACTCATCTATCACATGGCCGAGATTTCCCTGTGAAATGAGAGGGACAGCAGCCCTTTTCAGACCCTTTTTTGTTGGAAATGGGAAAACCACCCAGTCTAGGTAGAGGGGACGCTCCACCAGACTTAACATTTAACCATTATTACTGACCATGCTTCCTTATGATGGCTAAAGCAAATGAAGGAATTAAATGGGGTATTAGTCCAATGTGCGTAAAAATTTTAAAACTATGACTTTTTATTATTCACCGACCAGGGCTATACACCATATGTGGATTGCTTTCAGATTCCTATATTACCTTTAACTGACCATGAAGAAGATTGAATATATGACCTCCTAACACAATTACATTTATGGAAGGATGGATCCCTGACCCTTCAAAAGGAATTACAAAGAAATCGGTAAATCTTTAAGTCAATACTGTCAATTGTGCAAATTTGTTCTAAAAAGTGGATGCCCTATGTATGACCTTCAGCTCAAACTGATGTCATATTGGAAGTACATTGGCAATTCAGCCACAGGGGGAATTTGGAGAATCTAAAAGTGGCTTAAAACTCAAAGTTATTTAGAAAGAATTCTTGTTTCAACCCAGGATGTTTTAGAGTCCTGCCTGGTATGTAAAAGCCAAGTTGGACCTAATCCCCATCTCAACATTTAATGGTTTCACCCAGTGAACCATTCTATACTATTAGCATTTATGTTGTGTGACCTCCCCTTGAGCCTGTAGTGGTCATTGGTTCCTCCTTCTAGCCGTGGACCATTTAACTAAGTGTATCAAAGCAGTATCTCTACCCTCAGCTTTGGTAAAGAGTACCGCCAGGTTTTTGCATAATCAGATTATCACCCAACATATGTGCTTTAGCATCATTCTGTTCAATAATGGGCAAAGTTTTCTGCATGTCGCTGCTAAAAAATTTAGCTGGACTGATAGGAACCACACAGGTATTCTCCACCCCCTACCATCCTACAACCAATGGTATGGTAAAGCGGGCAAAAGGTACTCTATATGACACCCTCCAGAAAATGGCTATGACTGACCACCTCCACTGGCCCCAATATTTGCCTAGTGCAATTCTGTCCTATAGGATCAGTATCATCAAATAACTAAGATGTCGCCCTAACAAGCGTTGTATGGCAGAAATCGCCATCAGTTTTCTAATGTACAGGCTATTCTTGACTAAGTCTCCACCAAAGCCCCTGAAATCACTATACAAAGTATTGAAAATGAAGTTATCCGACTTCAGGCCCTGGCTTCCAAAAACCTGTACACTACAACTAGTAGATAAGCTGCTAAATCTAATGATAAGAATGACCCCCTACACACCTTCCAACTGGTTTTCCTAGAATTTTCTACCATAACTGGCCTGGAGGTCATGACAACAAATTGGAAACCAGCTGGGTGGGGCCTTACAGAGTCATATATAGATGAGCAACTAACACTCAATCATAGAGGTTGTTCAGGGTACAGTAGTAAACTGCGTACATAGTCGCTTCTCCATCCGTTTTCCCCTCAATGCCAAGATCTAGAGGGGGGTGTTACTAAATCCCTACCTGAATTTTGGATTTGAATATGTCAGCTGATAGGAATTGATAATGATCTAATCAAATGGCCCAAACTTTTTCCAGAGATAATCATGGCTAAATTTAATGACTTAAAGTAAGGGATCAACCCCAACTTTTGCGGTTGACTATTGCTCCCTCAGAGCTATCTAATCTCAAGGTTAAACCTGATCCATGTGGCGAGCAGATTCTGTTTGACCAAGTTAATTGACTTGCCGCCAAATCACCAATTTGTGTAAATTATAGTTCTTAGCTTGGACTGCTTGGGTTTTTGCCAAAACACCTCCCCAAAAATCCCTTATATTGTGGCTACTAAGCTATTAAATCTCAATATCTTCATTTCTCAATTTTAAGTAAAAATTGGTATATAATTATTTAGAATTACCTCTCCAGGAAAAAAATCTGGAATAAGACTTTTCAACCAAGAAAAGCACAAAGGTATAATCTAACACCCTCGAGCTTTGGGTCCATTGGCCTAAAATTATGAAGCGATCCATGGTAAACCCCCATGGGCCCTACAATTATGTAATCCTGAGGGTTGATGGAGAATATATTGGTACATTACTCATTTAAAGCGTCAGTCTGTTGTTGTTTGCAAGTAAGAGTATCACACATTTAGCCTTAACTTGGGCTTTTATAACATTTTTGTCCATTCCCAAGTCTCTCAGGTATCCACATCCTCAGATGGACTCAAGTATGTCAACGGGCAATATCTATACTTATGTGGCATGTCTGTTCCGAGTTAATTGCCTCAGCTGATAAGTAAAATTGGCCATTAGGACAGTCAATGGAGCTCCAATAAAAAGGATCAAGCACTCCAGGACAAGTAAGGGGTTCTTGAATGGCAGGATTACTTTTTCCCTTGACTTTCCAATAAGTGATCCAGTGGCATGGTAATTGGGAGACCAGTCTGACTAGGATCTTCGATATAAACAGTATGCCCATGCGGCCAGGTGCATACAGAGGCATAAACTACATAGTTTCTTCTATGGAAGGCGGCAAAATTAGTTTCTGGTCCAATTACCTGATACTCTAACCATTCATTGCGGTCTTAGTATTTCAGTAAGCAAAATCAGGGTTTCCTCTTCCCTTTTACCGTAGGAACATCCTTCAAAATTAGTGGAATGCAGTATCAAAAAATAGAAAAATATGAATCTTTATGGATTATTAGAGTATCAAATTCAACCAGGAACTGGGTGCACTAAGAAAGTCATAATCGTCATTTTCCAACAATATCAGGAGCCGTAACAACCAGAGAGCCAAAATCAAGGAGGCAAGGAGGAGTAGGCTCCCAGGGAATGGGTACAGTGACGTCCCACCATTCCATAGTCTAGGGTTTAGTTCTGGTCTGATGCAACCTTTATCCGCTTGACCATAAAGAGGAAATGACTTTATTGGGGAAGCCAGTGTGATGATGCCTAAGATCTTCACCATGTGGATAATGGCCTCTATTGAGTAACTTTGGTGCCAAAGTGGGAATCAATTAAATGGAGTTTCCTGAAGGGAATGGACCAGAAGAGGCAGAGTAAGAAGACGTAAAGTCTTTATACTAAACAAAGATTCTGGAACGTCCAATTTGTCATATTTCTCCAGAACATAACACTTAGTGCATGGAGTTGCTGAAGGTTGAGGCATTGCGTCATAAGCAGAGGGCGACATACACCCTAAGCTGACTCCACTTTTCCCAACTCATTGGCTTGCTTATTCAAAATGGAGCCTTTTTGATGGCTGGAAGTTACAAAATTCTTACATGTATTGCGACGTAGTTTTTATCACTGAAAGTGCCCAACAGCATGGATATTGGGTCAATTCCCCTTATTTGGAGCTTGGCGAGCTAAGGCTTGGGCAATTCCATTATTAAATCCTTAATGTTGAGGATGAATTTAAATATTTTTTTTGGCATTCTGTAGATATAGGACCAAGTTGGTACTATTTTGAAAAGTGGAAAGAAAATCTGAGATGGCATCATCAAAGGTAAACTGGTCACAGGAAGCCAACGCCTGTGCTTCATGATAGAAGAGTTTAGCAAATTCAATATGATTTTCCCCTCGTCTTGGGTGGATACACATGAAAGCCTTCTTATAGTTAAAAAGGGTTAAGTTACTTCCAATTTCTCTGATAAGGGATTCCATAATGGATGCCCACGTGGTGCAAGTTTTGAGTTGTCACATCATAACATTTCATGCCTTGCCATCCAGACAGGCTTTATATGATTGCATTTTGTCAGTCAGTAGCTGGCCCCATTGCACCTCCATCTACAAATAGGTAAAATTGGATTTTCTCATGTGAAAATTTACTTAAGTTGTTATTGGTAAGCAACCTTACTAACCTTTTTACTGCACAGGTTCAGTTTCCTCATGCTTTTTGTCAAGCTTTATAGTATATGAATTATTAATTGATAATAGTATGGAGACTATTATCTGTAGTTGAGTATGTATTATTATATCTCGCCCAACGCTCGGCCAGTATTCACAATTAAATACTCATGATGTCGTACTTGTAGGGATTCGTTCCCTTGCTCTGTCTGACCCAATCTTCACTGAGATACCCTGGTGACAGTCTCTTCAGTCCAACAAACAGTCAGCAGCTATCCCAGATTGTGACTTCTTTTTCTCTAGATCCCCGCTAAGATCTTTACTCTTTTCTCTAAGAAACTTCCAATTATTGCACACAGCAATAATATCCTTGAGACAGAATAGCACAATGGAAGCCGATGATAGTTTACTCTTTAACTATATCCTGAACAACAACTTAGGACTATGTATCTAATTATATGTTGTATTATCTGCGGTATTATCTGCTTTTATTATAGTATATCCTAGGGAATTTATAGTGGGGATTCAATAGTCTAACCCTCAGTTGACACCTTTTTGATGAAACGGCAGCCGTTGCTGTTGAATCACCCATCCTCATCTTGGCAGCAATGGTCTTCCCCATCCTAACTAGAATTCCGTCATTGGACATCCTCAAAACCCAAAAGGAAAGAGTCAAATATGTGTCCCTAACGTTTTCCTCTCGATCCAAGCAAACCAACTATATTTGGCTAGCGACCTGCTTA
Source organism: Massospora cicadina (assembly GCA_022478985.1). Classification (NCBI taxonomy): domain Eukaryota; kingdom Fungi; phylum Entomophthoromycota; class Entomophthoromycetes; order Entomophthorales; family Entomophthoraceae; genus Massospora; species Massospora cicadina. The sequence goes on along the minus strand of JAKSZP010003100.1, from coordinate 1,113 downwards.
GGTAATGGGACTTATTACCCATTAAGGCAGGTCATGCACCAACCAATCGATTTGCTAGTTTCAGGTGGCATCACTCAACTCAGAAACTGCTATTCATTCCCAATCAGTCAGTGATGAAACCTGACCAATCCAGATTGGTACGCCTGATAGTTAATCACTATCAGATGCCCCTACTTTGTTGGCAACTCCACCTGATGAGATCTTAAGTACATGTTTAGATTGATCCCAATAGATACAACCAGGCAAATATCTCAAAATCCTTCAAACGTAGTTGCTCCAAAACTCAGGCCAACCATTTCCAAATCACTTCGCCTTAGGGAATTTTCCCCTAGATATTCCAGGTAATCTAGCGGGGTGGGCATATGGGCAAAAATCCCAACACATCCCCCCCTCTTTCCTAGATTTCCAGCGAGAAAAGGACTGGGGCATGAGAACACTGCTTTGGAAACTAGGTCAAATACTTCATTGGTTCAGGAAGAGTACCCTCATCAATAATCAACGCTGCTTGGGACAACCTTTGGCATACGGCGCTCTTCCTCGCTACTGCCTTCTCAGAGCGCAGTCCCCACAATCTACTGGCGTGCCAGGATGATCAATTTACTTGTGATGATATTAGTTCCAGGATCCAGTTTTTCCCCCATCAGGGTATATGACCCGCTGTCGTATTCAGGATTCTTGGTCCATCATCCTTGATTTTCTGATTTTCTCCTCGTTCTAGACAGGAGACACTTGCTGTCAATGTTTGTTTCATGGCTCAATTAAGAATACTTATTTTTATTCGCCCTTGTTATTTCTTTCATATTTTTTTAGCTCAAATCATTCCTAATTCTTCTCTTGGAGAGCTTATACCTTTAATTTTGAGATTAATTTCTCCAAAATTGAGCTTAATGGATTAGAGGCATGATGTCAACTTCCATATAAGTCCAACATCCCCCCTCTCATCCAGCTCATATGTCAAATTCCAAGTTGCGATACCAGCAGCTTCTGAATAGTTTATCTGATAAAGACCTCCGTCTCTTTCAGCAGATGAGTTGGGATGCATAGCGGAACCTTCTATATGGTCCTTCCAGGACTCATACACCTAGTCTGGCACCAGCGGCTAGTCCTTCCATC
>JAKSZP010003099.1:0-72890 GCA_022478985.1 Massospora cicadina | reverse complement strand
TTACCTGCTAAAGTTAGTCGGGTTGCACCATCATGAAGTCTCCCTACAACTAGGGCTTACTCAAACTCTACACTCCCATGTTGTCATTTTTAAAAAGCGGCCTCCTCCTTCCGTCACAACAATTTAGAAGTCATTATCAATAACTGATAATTACTTAACGTAGTTTGAAATGATCTCATGGTGTTGGATACTAGAATTTCAGGCTACTTCAAAATTTAGCATCATCATCTTAAACAATTCCTTGAGGCTGCTTGGAACCAACGACTTCACCAAGTAAAAGACCTGGTATGGACTATTCAGCAATACTATCAGGAGCTGACCTCTCACGACTTCACCTCCAGTAGCGAAGGATATGAGGGTCCAAAGGGCCTGAAGGTCCCCGTGGGCCTCAAGGGCCCTCTGTCCCCACAGTTCCTACTCCTGGTGACCCCAACAACCCTTGGAAAAAGGACGTTTTGGCAGCTCACAGCCACCTTATGGGATCAGATCTTTAATGTGAGTATAAGGATGTAAACTCCAAGTGGACGGAGTCCCCCTTGACCCTGAGTCTCAATTAGGCCACTGTCAAATGAAATGGATAATCTTAGCACCTTCACCAAGCTTTCCAACAGTCAAATTCCAAGCTCAAACAAACCTGCAGAAGGTTGACATCCTCTTAGACAACATAGAAAGTCAGCTTCATCTTCCATGTGCCAACATCCAAGAACTAAAAGAGCAGGTTGCTCACAAGGTCTTCATTACCTCTCTCAACTGAAATTTGGACGAAATCCAAGAGGACCTTGAGGGCTTAAGATGACAGTTGGATCATCAGGCTATCTGTTACTATGTGATGACTGAGATTTCCGAATCTTCACCAATTCCAGGTGTTAATACCCTCTCCACTCCTCTTGCAACTAATTTCTAACCTAATTTAAGGAGAAGACCACCCCTGGCCAGGAAAGTATTACCTCTTTCTTGTATGCATATGAGAGTTCCATAAAAGAGTCCACCATCTGGAAAAAAGTGAAGAATATCCACTACTACCTAACAGCACCGCTCTGGTGATTATATCCTTTATCTAAAAGAAAGTCACACCTGGGAACAGGTCTAGACAGTGTTAGTCCATGAATTTGACAGTAACTAGACCCTGGTAATCAAAAACAAGAATTTATTGGTATCCACTTGAACAAATGAGAGAGCCCTATGAAGTTTGCCAGCTGTTTCTACGCCCAAGAACATCCCTTAGTGGCCACAAATCGCATTACCTTGGACGACTCCATAACCTTTGTCATCTACACGCTGGGGTCTTATCCTGAGGTTCAAATGTACATGATCGGCCAGATGAATGGTTTTACTTGCATTTGAGAAACCGTTGAAGCACTTAATGAGATCCCTGCGTCGACCCTTCATCTTAAGACCATTACCTCTGTCTCCTTTAACTGTACTTGGGTCCATGTGTCTAAAACCAGAAGAATCCTTGACCCCAATGCACTTATTGTAATAGCTTCCATCACAGCGCCAAGATATTCTGGAAACAACTTTCCAAGGAAGCTGGAAAAGGGCCATCAGCATAAATGGAGAGGCGCTCCATGATGACATCTCTACCACGCCTCAAGGATAATCCATAACCTCTTACAAACCTGAAGAAATTATATCTGAAGAAGAAGTTTTTGTATCCATTGATAATAAATAAATTGATACTGCTTACTCTTCTTACAAAGAATCTCCCATGTTTCTCACATTACCTCCACAGTTTGGGAGTCTATTTACCCGCGTCACTATTGGAGTTCATAAGGTATGGTTCTTTCCATCGTTGACAGTGGTTCCCTTGTAAATTTAATTTCGTCCAAACTGATGATACGTTTTAAGGTTGCTCCAAAATTGCCATTTTATATGTAGTATGGCACGGCTTGACCGCAGTTCACACAATCCATAGGAGCCTATTTTTCCTACCTATCCAATTTTAGTAAGATTACTATAGATACCCCTGCTATTGCACTGAATACCCTAGCTATGAGCTTATTCTCAGAACTCAGTTTCTTAAAAAATATTCCGCAGTAGTACATTATGGTGAAGTATTTCTATCTTTGGTGGATATCAGGTTCCCTTAATATTCAAAACCTCACATTACTCCAAAGAGGAGGTTAAGGACTAGGCTTACTTAGTAGAGAGCGAGAGCTGAATTGACTAACTAAAGTATCACGTAAGGAGCTCCCAGGTCCTGTTTCTCTCACCTGCCATTGATGGCTGCGAAAGCTTGCCGATGTATTTACCTAGGATACCACTATGCCTCTTTTTTAGTACTAGATGGTCCCAATGACCACTATGCCTCCAAAGTCCCAAGTTACTGTCAATACCCAGGTCCATGTTAACATCCCCTCCGGATACCTGCTGATATCTGAGGTCTAAATAACCCATCCTCCAAAGAGGTCTTAACAAGTCTATGGATTCAAGATCCTGCCTATGCCGGATCCATATCAGTGTTGTTGGCTAATCTAACTGACAAACCTAGGGCAGTGGGCCCATATAGTACCACCACGTATGTTTGCCTTCTACCAGTAGAGGCTTTTAATGATATCCGCAGTTTTAGAAGTCTAAGGGATTTTGGATTAGAGACGCCCTCATCAGTGACTCTAGTCAACACCTGTATTGGAAAGGAGCTCACTGGAGAATAACAGCGCCAAATCCCAAAACTATTGAAGTACTACTTGGACCTTTTTTTGGCTATGACCTACGATTTCTGGGAAAATAAGTGGTGTTCTACATCACGTAAAGACTATGGACGCTCCCACCTTTCGTTTCTGACCTTATCAAAAGAGTAATGCTGAAGAGGCCCAGGTGGCGGTAAAACTAAACAACTACTTGAAGCTGGACTATTGGTGCCTTCGCGAAGCCCTTGGGCCTCCCTCCTCCTATTGATTTAAAAGAAGGATGGCATTCATTGGGTTATGATGGACTATTTAAAGCTCAACTCCATCACCAAAAAAGTCAGTTATCCTTTGCCCTGAATCGACGACTATCTCCACCTGCTCCCCATGTTGCAATACTTATCCACAATGGACCTCAAAGCAGATATTGGAAAGTGGAGCTCGCCCCCAAAGACTGAGCCAAGTGTGCGCTCATAGCCAATGAAGGGTTATTTAAAATCACAAGAATGCTACTGAGCCTTTTTAGTGTTCTGGCCACCTTCCAACGCGCCATGGATGTGATCCTTGGGGACTTGAAGCTATCATGTGTACACATAAACCTTGATGACACTGTCTTCTTGTAAACTTTTATTGGTCATGTGTATCACCTTTAGGAAGTCTTCAATAGTCTTAGGAAGGCTTCAATAAAACTCAAACCTTTAAAGTGTTCCTTTTTCCATTCCAAAATGGAGTTACACAAATATAAGGTGTCAAAAGATGGCATCCGCCCATACAGGACTAAGTTGATGCCATTGAAAAGATGTTTCCCCCAAACTGAGGGATATTCAGGTATTTCTTGGCATAGTGAGCTATTATCGTCAGTTTATTCCTCAGTTTGCTGACCTGGCCGAGTCCCTGTTTTACCTCCTGCAGAAGATCGTGCCTTTTGAGTGGCTTCTGGAACAAAAAACAGGCTTTTAATGCGTAGAAGACCACACTTTTTCACAAAACCTATTTCTAGTCCATATGTTTGTTTATCAACCTTTCTTATTATTCACAGATGCGAGTGATGTCACCTTAGGGGTAATACTAGTTCAGCTCAATGAAAATCAGGTCGATCACCAAGTAGCTTATTTCAGTAAGACCTTGAGCAAGGCTGAACGGAACTATAGCATAACTGATAAGAATGCTTTATCTATCTTGTTAGCGATAAAGCATTTTCTACCCTATCTCTATGTCACATACTTTATGTTGTCATAGATCATTCCTCGCTCTGAAGGCTGCAGCAGATGAAGGACCCAGATGACTTTTTTGCCAGATGGGCTTTAAGATAGATGAGCTACGATTTCACTATTGTCCATTCCATAAGCGCAATTCAATAGAATGCCAATGGTCTCTCTAGAATGCTGGTACTGGCTGCTTAACCCCAAGGAATATCGACTGTACATTATAATCAGTTGATTAAAATGCTGGGAGTTGGAGACTCCCAAGTTCAAAGACAAGCTCTGTAAGAAGGCCTGAGACACTCAGATTAAGGAAAGGCTGCTATATGAAAGGGTCAAAAAGACATGCTCCCCTACATCCGCCATTCATTTTTAAGTGATTTTATCTTAGAGAGGTATGTGACTATGTGGCATGAGGCAGTAAAGAAAACATATGAGTGGCTAAAGACACAATTTTATAAAGTCATATGGTAGAAACCATCCAAGAGGTTTAGTAAGCTTTCATGACTTGCTTATCCTAAGATTGAGCCAATCTTGATATCAGCACTCAGCCGAGGCCCCAACTGCATTTCAATGTCGTTAGTATTAATGTAGCAGGCCCTCTTCCCACCAGGTTGAAAGGCCATTAATATCTTCCTAGCTGTAGACCATTTAACCAAATGGGTCAAAGCGATTTTGGTTCCTACTGCCACAGCAAAAGCCATAGCTCTCTTTCTTATTTGATCCTTTTTACACCCAGCACAGATTCCAACTCACTTTACTTTCAGACAATGGGCTAAATTTCACCTTGAAGTAGTCCAAGAATTTACTTTGCTTTTTGGTACTAATCAAAGTTTCACCGCCCCTTACAACCCACCAATCAATGGGGTGGTGAGACGCGCTAACAAAAATTCTTATTAAATTTTATGGATTATGTCGCCTCTGATCCTGATCACTGGAATCATTATTAGAACAGCGCTTTTCTTGCTTACAAAATAAGCTACCATCATCTTTATCAAGATGTCCCCCTTTGAAGCTCTATCTGGGAATGCTCCCCGGTTACCAAGTAGCATCGAGACATTTCTTGATACCTCTGCACCTGAGAACTCTGACTTAACTATGAGGTCCTTAGCTGATACAATTTTTCAGCTTCAAGCCATAGCCGCGCAAGTCATTGTAACCACCACAGAAAGGAAGACATCCTGATTTAATTTCGGCTAACCCTACTTATCCCTTTTTCAATTAGGTGACCTCATTCTCTTTTATCACCATCAACCCAGAGGTTGACAGAACAAGCTAGACGTTCTTTGGTCCATATCTTATAAAATCGTTTATAAGGTGAACTCAGAGTACTTCATTACTGATGTTAATCAGGGGAAAGTTGTGAATTGAGTACATGGCTGATTCATTTGGACCTATTTCCCCCTCAGACAGGATCATGAGGGGGGCGTTGTTAGGATTTAAGATGACAAGCAAGTCAAAATCACTGCTTTCAAATTGAACCTCAGTAGATCAACTCTTGAACCAGCATAAACAGAAACCTTCCTTGAAAGTGCCAGAACTAAAGTTGATCAAAAAGCATCATGAATGCAAGAATCAATGGAAACACCTTCATAAATCCCGTCCCCACTATATGAAGTGTGAGAGGCGCGGCCCCCACTGCTTCAGTCATGAGGATGAGAAGAAAAATGAGGGTTCCAAGCAGGCGGCCAATCCAGAATGCAGTGAAAAACCTGATTGTATGGGGCCACAAAGGTCCATGAAGCTTCATGTCTCTACACGCCCTATAAATATTGACGCTTTCTAACTCAATAAAGTAGTCTATATTTGACCCATCTCTTCATTTTTCAACCTCTCTGCTAATTTACAGCCTTGGGCTCATTTTCAAACTTTGGCATCTGTCAAGAGAACTGCTACGTCATGAAGAATATTAACTAATCTACCAGAATTTGTTTCCACAGGATTACTGCTGTTTGGTTGAGATGATCCCTTACAGTGTAAATACTTATGACTTGACTATCAATTTAGTTATTGGTAACTTAAAAAAGTGAATTAGTCAATCAGAGTTTATCACCAATTGACTTAGGGAAATGTAATTGATGCTGAGGTGTTGACAACCCTTCTAGTAGCAACTCATATGTTAAACTTTTAGGTGGCGTGACCTGTTGTTAATGGGTTAGATGTCTAATTACTAAGCAGGTTGCTAACCTAATAATGGTAATCCGCTGAGGTTGTTAAAAACTTTGGGACACGTTCTTTGATTCAACCAGAAGGGTTTAAATTTTGTCAGCGGTGGAATCTGACTATATGGATGAGAAATATCATAGTTAGAGGTGACTTCAGAGGTGTCACATTCTGATATGTCCAGATGATAAGCTCTAAGTCATATGGCATAATGGAGTAGAATCTGCCGTGCATATATAAAACAATTATTTAAGTGCCTTGAGATGAGGCGATATTGTATTTGAAAAGTATTATTGGATTGCCTCTATATCATGTGATAAGGTGTGTTGATGAATGATGAATAATGAAATATCAATGTTATAAAATTTACTCTATTTTGATTATCAGCTGTAAGCCCAGTAAACATTTAACTGCACAGGTTCATTTCCTCATGCACTTCGTTACGTTAAATAGAATGTATTAATTGATAATAGTATGGAGACTATTATCCATATTTGAGATTGAACTATTATTCTACCCAATGCTTGACCAGTATTTCTGATTAAATACTCTGTAAGTCATACTCATAGGGATTCGTTCCCTATACTCTTGTCCACCCAATCTTTGTTAAGATACCCTGGTGACAATCTCTCTCAGCCTAACACACAGTTGGCAGCTATCCCTGACTGTGGTTCCTTCATCTCTAGATCCCCACTTGGATATTTACTCTTCTCTCTGAGATTCTTCCAATTATTGCCTTCTGCAATAATATCCTTGAGATAGAATGACACAATAGAAGCTGATAGTCTAACTATACACCAAATTGATAATATAACTGTAGATAATGCTTTCCTAATTACTGTTTTCTACTAAATACTGTTTTTCTTTATCTTCTGGCTTCCTGCCATAAAAGGATCTTGGTCCGCCTGACTGATTATATCCTTGTCACCTGTATCAACCCCAGGATGAGTGAAACCAAATGGAAAGTCGAGATGATCTGTATCTATTCCAAAATGTTGTTTTTTATTATAGTAAATCCTAGGGAATTATATAGTAGGGGATTTGGCCGTCTAACTCTTGATTGACAACTCTTTGATGAAACGGCAGCTATTGCCATTGAATCACCCATCCTCGTCTCAGCAGCGATGGTCTTCCCCATCCTGGCTAGGATTCTGTCATTGGACATCCTTGAGACCTCAAACAGAAAGAGTTAGAAAACGTGTCCCTAACATTTTTCCTCTCGATCCAAAAGAACCAACCATAATTGGCTAGCGACCTGCTTAGGTAATGGGACTTATTACCCATTATGGCAGGTCACTCACCAACCAATCAATTTGCTAGTTGAAGGTGGCATCTTTCGCCTCACAACTTAGTATCCATTCCCAATCAGTCAGTGATGAAACCTGACTGATCCCAAATGGTACACCTGATAGTTAATCACTATCTTAAGCCCCTATTTCGTCGGCAACTCCACCCAATGAGATCTTAAGTATTCATCCAGATCAATCCCCGATGGATATGACCAGGCGAATATCTAAAATCCCCCTAACGTAGTTTCTCCAAAACTCGGGCCAACTGTTTTCCAATTCACTTGGCCTTAGGGAATTTTCCCCTAGTGATACCAGGTAATATAGCAGGATGGGAAAATGGGCAAAAATCCCGACAAATGTATGACAGATAGTGATTGTATCTCCTCAAATTAAGGCGATTGTGAATTTAATACATAGTAACCTCTGCCAGAACCAATGAGAATGTGGCATAATGAAATACTAAGCAGAATGGTCAGTATTGACCGAAGTTTCTGAGATATCAGTGAGAGGAGTAGATTGGATTTATAGATTGTTAGTAGTTTAGAGAGAGTGGAGCAGTAAGAATCCGCTGAATATATTACATTAAAATAAAGAAGAGTTGTTGGGGCCATTGTTCCATATTATTCTATTTATTTCTTTGAGTGTATTTTAAGGACTGACGATTTCCATATTGTCCGTTCTATTGCTTGATGGGATTGACCCTGTGCAAAAACCTTACAGTGTATCTCAACAATGCCGCCAAATTTATAACAGTAGTGCTCACTACAGGAGGCCCATCAATCAATCACAATAAGTAAAAATTCTTCAGTCACCAGCCATGTCACATCCAGCTTGCTTTGACAGGGGATCTGCATGACACATCACCCCAGTGGAATATGAGGAACTCAAATTTGCCTTAAGTGCTGTGCACAAATGGCTGAAGGAGTTCCTGCAAGAGGTTTGTATCAATAAGCTGCCTCCATTTGATCGTGATGGGAACATCCATGGATTCTTTAAGTGATTTGAGTTTTCAGTAGAAGGAAGATCAGAACGGCATAAAGAAAAATTGTTAATATTTACCTTGTATGTTGGAAGCGTTGACCAAGTTACTTTTCTACTTCCAAAAAGTTCTGTTACCTATCAAGAAGTAAAAGAAACCGTGCTGCAGTTGTTTGGAGGAACTGTGAAGATGGTGCAGCGGAAGGCGGAGTTCATGACCATTAAGTTTCAGCATAATGAGACCCTCACCGCGTTTGCTGATTGATTTATGGTGGAAGCCCACGTGTTAATTGGGGCAGGTGTTCTAGCTGAAGTTGATGTGTGCATTGCAATGACTTCCACAGTGAAGCCATACCAGGAGCTTTACAATGTCATGGATACATATTTAGAGGACGACGTACCCTTGCTTAAACTTATTCAAATTTTGCGCTGTTTATCAGTTACCTTTCCTCCACCCAATACAGAGTGGAAACCAACATCCGCTGCTGGTCTTTCTTATTCAGGGGAATTATCCTGCCCTGTTCAGTGTCCATCTGGTAACCCCCAGGTTTTTTATCATTGCGTGCCTTGCTCCTAACCAAGTTGCCATCAGCAGTTTCATTATTGGGCGTAACCTGGTTACACTGATCAACCACAGTCCAAATTTTAGTGTGGCCCATTTTACAACAATAAAAGACGCAGGCCCTATAGGGCCAATTGTTTTGGGTTCAGTCACTTTGGGCACCTGGCAAGAGGTTGCCCCAATTTTCAGGTCCGTTACCTACCACATGATCAGTACAATCAGGGAAAAGTTGGAGCGGAGTAGAGATGGGACTCTCTACCTCCGCTATACTGACCAATACGTCCCACCTGAACCTATCTCCGTACAGTCAGCGGATGTCCCTCAGTATGACAATGCAATCCTATATCAGTAGCCAGTTGGAGGGGTGAATGTATTGGCATGAGCGCAAATCAAGGACCCAGTGAAAGAAGAACCCCAGGAGCAATTGAAACCTTATTCCTGTCAAATGTTTGACCAAATTTCTACTGATTAGCTGGATCTGTCCTCTGATGCGCCTCTCTTAAAAGTGGTAAATGCTGCCTTCCTGGTGGATGCTATTGTTAAAGAGTACCCTAAAGTTGAGGAGGGTATTATGAGCTTCCTGGGGAAAAGAGATTCGTTAAATGTCCTCGTTGTAAACAATCAGAATCATCCTACTCTGATGTACATACTGTGACAATGTTATTGCAAAAGCCTGTGTTCACGCTATAATCCATATATGGGTGATCCAGTTAACATAGTGTCCACAAGTTGGTGGAGAAATTGACATTAAAGCCTGATGTGTAACATCAAATGGTGTATGGGACTGCAGCCATGAAAGCACATTCTCTGAGGGAACGTACAGCATGCTACCCTTGCAGTTTGGGTCATTTGTCATTGTAGCTCCAGCAATAGTGCTACCAGACAATATCTATGACCTGTTAATTGGAACCACTTTTATGTGACACTTTGGGGCTGTTGTTGATATGATGGCAGAGACCTTCAAAATTCTTGGGGCAGTGGATCCCAGTTTACTTTACCTCCAGAAGAGTGCCAAAGAATCTGGTGCATAAGAGTCATATCAACCTGGCCTACAGTGGTGGGGTGATTCCAGTTCACTACCATCAACTAAAGGGTAATACCCGGGCCCTTCCTCACCATATATACAAATAACAAGGGCTGCCTCTCAGAGAAGCTGGGGAGATATCCATTCCCTCCAGTCACCAAGTAATAGTGAACACTAAATTAATAGTTGAAGTGCCAGATGGACTCTATGGGGAAGTTATTGGTCCTTATCAGCGATTGTGGTTTAAGCCCCACATGGCTCCAGGCATGATACTTTTGGGTCATGGGAAGATCCAGGTTTTGTTAAAGAATCTAAAGAACGAACTAATGCAAATCTGATGCCATCGAATAGTGGCGTATTTACAATTGTCCTCAGTTAAGGAGGTCCCTCACAGCCACAAGTTTGGGTCACTGGATGAATTTGGCTTACTGGTCAATTCGCAGCCCAGAATAATGATGGTGGTTCCGTGTGAAAAGTTAGTTGGTTGAACGGAAGAACAGAAGGATTAGGAAAAATATTTATTTTAATAATATAAGGAGATTTTCGCTGTCAATGACCATGATTTAAGTTGTGCTATGGGGTGTTTCATCAATTGGACACTTGGGATCATACTCCTCATCAGGCTCTGTAAATCTGACAATCAAGGGCAGTCAAAGAAGTAGTTATTGAGGAGATAGACAAGCTGCTTGAGCAAGGGATGCTTGTAAGGAGAGTGTCTATAACACTTCTGTTCCCAGCGGGGTGGTGCATGGTGCACAGATCCAAATCCAGGGAACTAATCGTTAGTAATAATGAGAGGAGAGCCCTGCAATGGGTGCTGGAGCTGAAGTAACTTAGTGTGATGGTGGTTATAGATTATAAAAGAACTAAACTTGGACTAGCACCAAGGCGGGAGTGAACCCCAAAGTGGGGTCCCTACCCAAGAGGTGCGCTGTGCTAGAGTGCAAAGGCGGACCGGGCTGGAGGGAACCTGGGCGGCCCAATGGTGCACCCAAGAATACTATTATGTTATTAAAATCAAGTGGTTAATGTTGCGCAAGACCTCCTTGAAGAGGTCCATGCACAGGTTCATCAAAGTTAACATAAAGGAAAATGTATACTTAATTAAGGGTTTTTATTAAAGAAGAAGTTGACCAATGAGAGAGATTGTCTAGAGTAAATAAATTTAGGGTAATTGGGGGAACAAACAATAGATGGAAGGGGTACTAAGCCGAGGTGCACCAATAAGTGCATGTTTCTATCAGGCAATATACTATAGCTGGTAATTGACCAAACTCGGGTTATCAATTGTAAGTAAGGCTGACCCAAGCTGAAAATTTAGAAGCCCAAACAGGTTTCAAGACCCAGTTCGCCAATTAATCAAAGCGAATCATCATTATTTAATATGTAGCTGGTTCATTTTAACGCACCTGCTTTAACGCAGGGCCAAACTTCTCTCACATCCCTAGGACCAACCTGAGCATACCTCTCCTTAACCCAGCGTTGGTCCATGTATTTTTGAGGTCAGGGAGGCCTGCCAGCTTCACCTTCTTGACCTCCTGACATGCAGCTTTATCCATGGCGTTTTCCCCATTATTATGTCATTCTTAAGCCATGACATTACCCTCTCATCCTTTTGAGGCTCCACCCCCCTCCAGGGTCTGCGCCAGTGAAAAGCTCTTGTGGGCTTAAGCTAACTTCATAGCGGCAACAGTATGTTTTTTATGATCCGGCGGCCTGGGGAAAACGCTTGTGGAAAATGTCAATCAGGTCTTGGGCATTTTCACAGTTGCGCACTGGTACCCAACTGTTTTCCGCTGCATTGATTCCCTTTCATAATATCAGGTACTCCAGTCTTCTTTTTACTTGGCGTGAGGTTACTCTCTCCTTCACTTCACACTCTGGCGCCCCATCCACAAGATAAGCCTTAGGAGTCTCTGTGGGGGCCCTAAAATAACGTTAATTTCCTTTCATGAAAGACTGAAAAGATCCAAAACAAAGAGGGAAGATCTAACTGGTATGGTGAGTGGTTCACCTTTCTGACAACGCGGTTTGGGCCAATCCTCTTTGGTCCCAAATTTTTGCATGGCTGCTTGATAGGGATATTTTGAGCATCAAGCATCACGAGATACCCTTCTTTGTACGCTGGACCCATTTGTCTTTTTCCATAAGCGTTCTCTTTATAAACTATTTTGCCGCCTCCAAACTTGTAAAGACCCCTGGTATACTTTCTTGATAGTCTTAGAAAAGCCTACCACCGCTTCAACTTTCTGATCAAAAACTTTGCTCCATGATGAAGGTGGGGTTAAACCCATAGTTAACGAAAAATTGGGAACAACTGGTAGATGCAAGTAACGTGTTGTTATAGCTAAACTGGGCCATAGGAAGGTGTGTACCCTAATCTGAATGATCTGCGGCGGTGTAGCACCACAGTAACTTCTCCAAGCACTGGTTCACTCATTCAGTCTGCCCACCTTATTGGAGGTGATAGGCATTTGAATGGCAGAGGCAATCTGAAGAGTCTTACACAACTCTTCCCAGAAGACAGAGGTAAACTGAGGTCCCCAGTCACTGATTATTTCTTGGGGAACCCCATGAAGCGCAAACACATGGGTGACAAAGAGCCTAGCCATCTCAGCCGTGGTTACTGTGGTTCTGCAAGAATAAAATGGGCGAACTTTGTAAAACGGTCCACCACTACCATGATGGCATCACAACCATCAGAAACAGGTAATTCCACAATGAAATCCACTAATAGGTAAGTACAAGGCCCTTCAGCCTTTTCACTGGTAACAACAACCCCACTAATTGTTGTCAATTTGGTCTCATTTGATTTCAGATCAGGCACTCTTTACAATATTAGCCCAACTGAGCGAGTAAGCCCTTCCAATTGTATGTGCGGTGAAATTAGCTCCAGAGTCTTCGCCTTCCCAGGATGATCAATGGTGATTCTGTCGTAATGGTCCAAGCTGATTGCCAGGAGAAGTGGTCTGGAGGAAACCCATAGACGCCCCGAAACCACACCATCTCATCCTTTACGTAAATACCCCCTGGTTAGATCCTCCTGATTCAGCGCACTCTTAGCAAGGACCATAGTAAATTTGGTTAACAACAGCTGAGAAAGGACTACCTTTCAGAACATACTGTATTCCTCCGCATTTTCCAGTGAAGCAAGCGCTGGCACATGAACCAAGGGAGAGGGAATTTATGCATAATCTTACCCGGTGGATTCATCAAATGGGTATTGTGCACCTCTAACTCATTTGGATTGGAAGCCAATGCAGGGTTGGGCTCAAGGCATCCACTCAAACCATTCTCCTAACACTTGGTAAACTCATAAGATAATGCAAATTGGGTCAGGGTCTCATGCCAATGGGTTTACCGTGGGGTCAAGACTTGAGGTGTGCGGTAGTACAGCAAGGCACGGTGATCTGTATGTACGCAGAAAGGTTGGGATAAGCCATGCAAGTGATGACGCCAATAAGTCAGCGCCTCAACCACTGCTAATAACTCTTTATCATATATAGCGTAATTTAAATCTGGCAAAGACATCTTCCTAGAAAGGTATCCCACCGGATGCTCTATTTCATCTTCACCTATATGTAGTAAGGCAGCTGCTATGGTGAAGTTGGAGGCATCAGTAGACACAATGAACTCCTTTTAAGGATCTACATGGCGAAGGACGGACGTGGACAACAGGGTGCACTTTACTGCTTGGAAAGCATCCTCCAAAACGGGGTCCACTGGAGCACTTTGGCCCCACCCGCCTTATATAAGGGCGCTGCCACTTCAGAAAGATTTGATGTGAACTTCTTAATGAAATTACACGTCCCCCCAAAAAAACTCCTCAATTTCTTGACCAAAGTTGGGGTGGGCCACTCATGAAACACCTTCTCCTTATCTGGAGGTATCATGTGTCCTTGGTCAAACATGACGTTGTCCAGAAAGGTGACCTGGGACTTGAAAAATTCACACTTACTGATCTTTAGCGTAAGTTTGGCTGCTTTTAACCGCTCCACCACTTGCTGAAGGGTTACTGCATGGGACTCATGATCAGGGGAAAACACCAGAATATCATCCATGTAGGCAACCGTGCATACCCCCAGCAGGTCCCCCAAAGCTGCATCAATACGGCGTTGAAAGATAGCAGGGGCATTTTAAGCCCAAAGGGCATAACCAGAAATTGAAAAATCCCTTTTCTGGTACAATATGCGATTAGCCACTCCTGGCCTTTTTAATCCAGATCTGATTGAACGCGTTTAGGCACTCCAGTTTAGAATACTTTCGCCTTCTCCACATAGCGTGCAATCTGTGAATCCAAAGGTTTAGATGTAATTATGAGACAGTGACTTTGTTTAGGTTCCCATAATCTAGGCATGGGCATAAAATACCATTGGCTTTCTCCACTAAGAGAAGTGGGGAGCATACTGGGGAGGTACGCTGAAAAATTGCGCCTTTGGATAACTGTTCCTTAACCCTCACACATCTAATGCTGCTTGCTCCCGTATGGTCAAAGGGTAAATTGGGGAAGATATATGCACCAGATCAATAGTGAGCTTAAACTCGCAATCAAACTCTGAATGAGCAGGTAAATCATTGGCTGAAGCCGCATCAAACAAAGATTTGAGACCCTCCAAACAGGAAGGTAAAGATACCTCCAGTGAGGGCTTCAACAACGGAGCGATACTGAGAGTGTGGATATTGAGCCAATGGGACAAATCGCCCTGAAAATTAGCCTCAGACAAGGGAATAATTAGTGTACGATTATTCTTTAATGTTAAGGATAGGGAATTGTCTTTAAGTTAGTTCTGACGTCAAACTTTCGCCACCATTTTACTCCCAAAATAATGTTGTACATGAGGTTTTTGATTGCTTGGAAACGGTCTGTCAAAAGATACTTGCCCACTTAATAATCCACTAACCCTAGAATCTTAAGGGTGGGAATACCTTGAGAAGCTCCTCCCCTAAACATACCACCAGGCAAGTAACTAAGCTCAAGGTAGTCAGCTAGGTCTTATTCAATAGAATTTATTAAAGGCTCCTGTATCCACCAAAATAGTAGTTCTGATTTTACCTAAAGGGGATAAAGGTTAGCAGTGAACAAAAAGTAACCAGAATGATCTTTATCTATAGCAGACAACGCCAACTCTTCAGCACAAAAATTTTTTTCAGGCGTAAACATACCTCCAGGGTACGTTTTGACATCAAAAAATGAGAGGTATAGTTGGCCACTCTTACTACTGAGGCCACATATCTCATCATATCTTCAGCAGTTGCATAAACGTCTTTATATTGTAAAAGTAGCTCCTTCTTTACCTCCTGGGTTCTTCGGATCATGGTAGTGGTCAAGCGCGGGTTCTCTGGGATCTGGTATACTGAATTTGGTTTTAAATCAGAGCCATAAGAGAAGATATTTGGCTCTTTTTATAATAGTAATCAGCGTTATAAAACACGTTCTGGGCCAAAAAACAACACCATACCCATTTCAGCAATGGATTGTGCACCGTTATCCAGGGCCATCACCACCAAGCCCTTCATTGATAAACCCACCTGAACCATCTGAATGCGGTGCCTAAGAAAAAAACATTTTTAATATCAATTTTGTGAAATTTAGTGGAAATTTGGGGAATCACGACTCTTGGATTGAGAAGCATCTATATCCACTGGGTATAAGCAAAAAGGGTGGGTACTTTCCAGTAAGAGGTAGCAAAGATAATGCCAAGATATCCAACCTTTGGAAAAAGAGAAAATAGGGGTGAGCCCCACCATAGCAGTGACCAACATCTGGCGCACCCCATTTGCACTTTGTGAAAGTCCCACATGAAAGAGTTTGTTCATGCAAAAGAAAGTGTTTTGTTGACTAATGTAGTGAGTGTTTATTCTTCTCCTGTTCCCAGAAGGATGGCGCATAAACACAGCCCAACACCAGGGAACTAGTCATCAGTAATAATGAGAGGAGAGCCCTGCAATGGGTGCTGGAGCTGAAGTAACTTAGTGCGATGGTGGTTAACAATATATAAAAGAACAAAACCCAGACTAGCATCAAGGCGGGAGTGAACCCCAAAGTTGGGTCCCTACACAATAGGTGCGCTGTGCTAGAGTGCAAAGGCGGCCTGGTCTGGAGGGTACTGGGCGGCCCAAAGGTGCACCTAAGTAGAGGATTAGGTTTGTTAAAATCAAGTGGTTAATGTTGCGCAAGACCTCCTTGAAGAGGTCCATGAACAGGTTTGTCCAAGTTAACATAAAGGAAAATGTATACTTAATTAAGGGTTTTTATTAAAGAGGAAGTTGACCAATGAGAGAGATTGGTCTCGAGTAGACAAATTTAAGGAAAATTGGGGGAACAAACAATAGATGGAAGGGGTACTAAGCCAAGGTGCACCAATAAGTGCATGTTTCTATCAGGCAATATACTATAGCTGGTAATTGACCAAACTCGGGTTATCAATTGTTTGTAAGGCTGACCCAAACTGGAAATTTTGAAAACCAAACAGGTTTTGAGACCCAGTTCGCCAATTAATCAAAGTGAATCATCATTAATTAATATGTAGCTGGTTCATTTTAATGCACCTGCTTTAATGAAGAACAAACTTCTCTCACATTCCCAGGATCAACCTGGGCATATCTTGCCTTAACCCAACTTTGGTCCAAGGTATATTTGATATCAGGGAGGCCTGCCAACTTCACCTTCTTGGCCTCCTGACATGCAGCTTTATCCATGGTGTTTTCCCCATTAATATGTCATTCTCAAGCCATGACAATGCTCAAACCGTCAAAAATTCCGTGGGCTTCACCTGTTTTGATTGTAAAAAAGAAGGACGGCACCAACCGCATAGTAATATTACCAGAAGCTCAATAGTATCACCAAGAAGGACTCATACCCCTTTCCCAGATCAATGATGCTTTGGATTTGTTATAGGGAGCTCGCTACTTCTCAGTGATGGATTTGATACCCAGTTATTGGAAAATTGAGTTTCCCATGGCAGTACAGGAGAAGTGCGCCATTATCACGCCCAATGGGCTTTTTCAACTGACCTGTATATCCCAAGGGCTGTTTAATGCCCCAGCTACGTTTCAACAGGCCATGGATACCATTCTCAGAGACCTGAAGCTGTCATGCGTCCTCATATACCTTGATGATATCAATGTTTTTTGCGTACATTCTCCAAGCACCTTACCCATCTGAAGGAGGGCTTCCGCCAGCTGGCGAAGGCAACAATAGAAGTAAGCCCCGTAAATGCCATTTCTTTAAGGATCAACTGAAGTACCTTGGGTTTGTGGTAGATGTGACCGGGCTGAAGCCCCAACCAGCCAAAGTGAGGTCTATCCAAAAGATGACTACGTCAACCAGTAAGCGTGATATACAAGTGTTTTTAGGGATGGTTAGCTACTGCCGCTGCTTTATCCCTAACTTTAGTTTTATTGGAGGTCCGCTGTTTGAGCTAATAAAGAAGGCTTTGTGTTCAAATGGATAGAATGCCGTCAACCCTCCTTTGATACACTTTGGATGGCGTTAATCAATGCGCCAGTGCTACGCTATCCAAACTTTGAAAAAAATTATTGTACAGACAGATGTGTCCCTTTATGCTGTTGAGGCAGTTTTGTCCAAAAAGATGAAGAAGGGGAAAAGCACCTAGTGGCGTACTGTAGTCAAAGCCTGTATAACCACAAACGTAATTATACTGTGACTGAGTGGGTTTTTTAGAGGTGATCTACGCTTATAAGCAATTCAGAGTATATTTGCATGGAGTAAAGTTTAAAGTTATAATGGATCATGCCTCATTACGCTGGTTGCAGAACCTTAAAGAGCCTGAGGGGTGGCTAGCCTGATGGGCCCTTAAACTGCATGCTTATGATTTTGAGATTCTTCATTGACTGGGAGCCAAACACCAGAATGAAGATTGCTTGTCAAGATTACCAACAATTGCAACCATGGTGGATCTGAGCGACATAATGTTTGACAAGATGCTCAGCGGAAGGAGAGACTATGAACCAACTCCAGCCATCAAAGTATTGGACGGAATAAAGGCCAATACGTTCCAGAAAGATGGTGAGTTGTATAAGCGGATGGGGGACACTAGGGTAAACATCCAAGGCCTTCCGCCCATCTTAACATTATCTTGAGCGCACACTGAGCAATTAGACATAGTGGAGTATGGAAGACCCTGGAATTGTTGTGACCTCAGTACACTGAGAAAGCATGCAGTTTGACATGCTTGAAACCATTTCCTGCTGCCACAAGTGCCAAGTGAAAAAGCTGTTCTGCCAGAATACTTTCTACTGGCTAGTGAAACCCCACTTTTCTTGGCATACGGTTTCTATCAATGTCATAGGCCCACTGCCAACTGGAGAAAATTGTTCAAAGTATATTCTTGTGGCGAGTGACCACTTGACCAGGTGGATTGGCATGGTTAATACGCAATTTGAGGGCTAGAACGGTGGCTAAGTTTGTGCTGGAATATATAATTCAGTGACATGGCTGTCTCCGGTTCATCCCTACTGACAATGAAACCAACTTCTCCTCCCACATTTTACCCAAGCTCAAAGAACTGATGGCCATCCACAGGGTTCTGATGACCTCATACCACCCCAATTCAAACAGGATGATCAGATTCATTAATGGGACCTTGGTGAACATACTCCAGAAATTGGTGACAGATCATCCTTCTGATGTGAGTTCCCTCCTTTCCACCGCTATTTTTGCATACAACATTAGCTATCAATCCGCCACTGGGAAAAGCCCCTTTCAATTATTATATGAACGACACCCTGCTCTGTTGGCGCTGCTTTATGCTTGTGTAGAAGTTACTGATAGAATTGATCCCCACCGTTATTTGACTAACCTAACAGACACGCTGATCAAGCTGCAAACCAAAGCATACTTTTGCAGCTTAGTCAAGAAGATTAAGAATCAGGCTGGCAATCAGGTGCGGCTTAGCAGCTTAGTGCAGTTAAAAGATGGGGATATGGTTTTGTTCCATGACCAGCACAGGTTTGGGCGGAGACACAAGTTGGCCAACATCTGGATTGATCCATTTGAGAAAATTGAGAAGATGGGCGTTGACGCCTACACCATCAAGGATCCCACAAGCAGTCAGATCATCAACTGAGTGCACGTGAAGTTCCTTTGAGCATATAAACAATAGTAGAATTATCATTCAGTCAAGGGGGGCAATGTCACAATTCTGATATGACTGGATGATAAGCTCTAAGTTGAATGGAAGAATGGGTAGAATCTGCCAAGCATGACATGAGTTACAAACATTGAAGCGCCTTAGGATGAGGCGATATTGGGTTGAAAAGTAATATTGGATTGCCTCTATATCAGGTGATAAGGTAATGTCAATGAATGACAAATAATGAAATATTGAAGTATGATGGATTGTGAGTGGATTACCTTGAATTAAAGTTATCATGAATTTAATACATAGTAACCTCTGCCAGTACCAATGAGAATGCATCATAATGAGTTACTAAGCAGAATGGCCAGTATTGACTGAAGTTGCTGAGATATCAGTGAGATGAGTAGATTGGAAGTGGAGGATTGTTAGTAGTTTAGAGAGAGTAGAGCAGCAAGAATCTGCAAGATATTACATTAAAATAAAGAAGTATTGTTGAGGCCATTGCTCCATATTAAAATAAATAATTTTTGGGTGTGTTTTAAATACTGACAATCTCCGTATTGTCCGTTCTATTGCTCAGTGGGATTGACCCTGTTCAAAAATTCTTACAGCGTATCTCAACAATTCCACCAAATATATCTCAAGAGGATCAATCCATTAGCAATGGCTGCTGTTTTCTATAGGGGTGCCAAAAGAAGTGTTGGACGCCATATTTCCCTATAATCCTCCTTAATTTTTACTAGATAAAGCAATTAGTATAAAATTCACTTGGAATGAAATTTAGATAGTTTTGCAAAATATATATTGTATACTTTTGTAATTATAATGGAAGAGATGATACTCTTATTTTCTTGCAGTTGCAAAACTTTTAGGATTAGCTTTGATGTAAAGGTTCCCTTGTTCAAGTGGTTATTATCTACTCCGCCAGCTCCTGCATTAAGAAAGGAAGAGTCAAAAGGAGAAGTTCCCTTAGCCCAGGAGGACCTTTAAGAAGTTTTATAAGGAAGAGCGTTAGCAAAAGTCTAGCGTTGAGGACAATACTCAAGTTGGTTTGATAATCTCAACTAGGACAATATTCTTATGCTGTTATCAACCCAGTCAATTATTCATATCAATAATCTATTTCAACGCACACATAAGGACCTGTGCAATAGACTTGAGAGCTACAACGAGTAACCTAGATCAAAAGTGTACAACCACTATAGTTCATCCACAGTTTGATCATTTCTTCTTGTCTATAGATTCCAGCAATGTTGCTTTAGGAGCTATCCTAGCTCATCAAAACAAAAACCAAATCAAGCATCCAGTGGTTTACTACAGAAAGACCTTAAGTAAAGAAAAACAAAACTACAGCGTTACCAAATGTGAGTGCCTTGCTGTTTTATTGGATGCTAAACATTAATGACTATACTTATACAGAACCCACTTTTTGTTACTACAGACCACGCCTCGCTTCAATGGTTACAACAAATGTAAGACCCTGGCAGTATAATAATGAGAAGGGCGTTAAAATTTCATAATCACAATTTTCCATTGTAAAATTCATGGGAGCAATCCAAAAAAATTCCATCAGGCTCAAGGATGTTGGTGCTGGCTTTTTAACCCCTTAAAAGGACTGACATTAAATTTAATTATCTCAAAAAGTGGGAGCTAAAATCTCCAATATTCAAGCTAAGTTATGGAAAATGACAAAAATTCTCATATTAAGGAAGGAATAGTATACAAGAAAGTCAAAGGAATGTAGCACCCTTACATACATCTTTCTTCCCATACTAATGTTATCCTTAAAGGACATTCACCTGTGTGACATGTAGCGGTAAAGAAGACTCATGAATGGTTGAGAAAACGCTATTTGGATTGGATGGTCAAGACCATATAATAAGTTTTGAAGGCCAGTCTGACTAGTCATACATGAGATCATGTCAGCCCTTGGTATTAACAGCAAGTGGTGGCTCCATTGAGCCCTTTTAGTGTTGTTAGTATGGATATGGTGGGCCCCTTGACCACCGCGATACCTGGGCATAAGTATATCCTAATAACTGCAGACCACTTGACCAAATGGGTTGAGCGATTTTTGTTTCAGCTACCATTGCAAAGGCTATGGACTTATTCTCATTTGATCCATTACACTCAGCATGGATGCCCATAAACTTTAATTTTAAACAATGGACTCAATTTCACCTCAAAAAGTAGTCCAAGAATTAACTTCATTTTTTGGTACTAATCAAAGTTTAACAACATACAAACTTTCTATAAATGGGGCCGTAGAATGCACTATCTGTCATGTGCACATGACATAATAGTGGGGACCAACCCCAAAGACAAGGCTGGGCGCCAGGAGGCCCTGAAGGTGAAGCTGCAGGCCTTTCCTGACCTGCGGCACATCCTGGACCAACGCTGGGTTAAGGCAAAATATGCTCAGGTTGGGACTAGTGGTGTGCCAAACGCCCATCCCCTGACGTTGAGCCGGGTGTTAAAACAAACGATCTACTGAATGAATGTGGATGGTTTGTTTCAGTTTGTCGAGGAGCAGGGTTTCAAAACTGTTCCATTCTCAAGATAATGTACTTAGGTCGAATCCAACTTCAATCAAACACTCGAACGAAGTCAGTTTGGCCTATTCAACCAACTCAGATGGCAGTGTTGCCCTATTGGTGAGTCAGTGCTTGGGCCCACTGTGGCATAACCCCTATTCCCCCATTTGAGCTTAAATACATTTTCCATGACCAACATTCCTTGTTGGCCATCTTCTCAAATAAACCTTGTCCCCATTATACCGTTTTACTTTATGCTTTTTTTAATGATCCTGTGCACAAACCTCTTTGAGGAGGTCTCGCGCTCCATTAACCTTGCCATTCTAAACACAATCTGATTCTCACCTCATGCAACATTGGTCCGCCCAGGTCTCCTCCAACCTGGGTCATTTACCCCTTATCTCCATGTGCACTGCGACGCTTTTGTCTGGTTAATTCTAGTATTTCTTTGCTTATATTATTATTGCTCTAGCACCCTCTGCTGGGCAATAGTTAATTTTATTCTAATGGCTAGTTCCTTGGCGTTGGGCTTGTGCACCGAGCACCACCATGCCAGGAACTGGAGAGTTATTGACACTCTCCTAACACTATCAAGACTTTAGTCTCCATTCTAAAAAATATAGCCTCCCCAGATCCTATGCACTGGAACCAATATCTAACAAGAGCCATATTATCTTATTTAATAGGTTACCATCACATAATAAAGATGTCAGTTTTGAAGCGCTATATGGATGTGATCCTCAGCTGCCAAGTAGTGTGCAACCTCTTTTGGAATCTTTGGTGTCTGAGAACTCTAACTTAACAATAACGATCCTAGAAGATGAAATTATCTGACCATCTAGTACTAAAAAAAAAAGATGAAATTATCTGACTTCAAACCCTAGCTACTCATGGAATCATCTCAAAAATTGCCAAAGAGACTTCCACTTCAACACTAGCAAACCTTAACTACTGACTTTCCAGATAGGAGGCCCGGTCCTCTTTTATCACTCTCAATCCTGGGTCCAACAGAACAAACTTGATGTACTTTGGTCAGGGATCTACTTTGTCATACATAAGGTGAACTCTGAGTACTTTGATGCTGATGTTATCTAAGGGACAGTGGTTAACCAAGTTCATGGCTGACTACTATATCCATATGCTATCCTCAGACAGGATCTTGAGAGGTGTGTTGGCGTTCATACTAAAGATTAGACTGAAACGTCTTGAGATTGGACCAACAACTATTTGATCGTCCTCCTCCAGGGTTTGATCTTCCAGTATCAAATGAATTGTCAGTAAATGATTCCTTGTCCTTAATTGGCATAAAATGAAAAGGTAATTCTAGATTTGTCATGAGATGAGACACCATCTTGATGCCAGAAGCCTCCATTAAGAAGCCCTTGTCAGACATTTGATGCCTCAACTTCAGAAAAAAATGTTTTGGGGAAAAATAACCCTGATTTAACAAATACAATCAGCAATTACACGTCCAATCTCATCATAATATTGTTTCAAATGAAAATAATGACAATATCAGCCAAAAGACTTTGGCTGATTCTTAGTGGAACCCCGCAAATTAGGGAAACACTTTGCCTCCTACTAAACGGGCTATTAATTCTATATCTAGTATTCAGATTACTCTGACCACGTGGCATATTCTGGGGCGCCCATTGAATGGTTCTCCCCCTGCCACGGCCAGTTCCAATTCAACACCTAAGCGGGGACCCCCTTTTTATAGGCGTGGCGGAGGTCCCCCAAGGTGCAATTATTTTAGCAGACAGTGATTGGTTGAAGTACATCAAATCATTATCACATGGGTACGTTTTGCCTAACCATACCATCCCATCAGTCATTTCACCTAAGTGACACCAATTTCCCGAGCCCTGATAGGGATTAAACATATTACCTATTTTGGATGTTGCCAAGCTATTCCACACGCCTAACTTTGTATTCCCTCACCCTTGATACAATTTAAATATGGAATGGTCTGTAATCAAGAGGGTTTGTTTTTTCCGCTTCCCATGTTTACCCTAATAAAAATTTAAAACCTTAGCTTTTTATTCTTATTAGTGTTCTCAACTTTAAATTAATAAAAAGTTGTGAAAACCAGCAGCAGTTTATCACAAGTGAGCACACAACTAGCTGGTTTCCTAAAGCCCTTGCTCAATGGAAGGCCAACATCATGAAGCCAATTTAAGGAATAGGCTGCAGCTTGACTCCCATACTGGATGAGAAGCAAAGTTCTTGAACAAAGAGTAATTGAGTACCCCATTTTCCACAGAACACCTAATTGCCCTATAAACATCAAAAGCTTTAACAAAATAATAATTATCATATATTCCCCCACAAATATATATCTATTTTTATCTCTTTGCATGATTGCAATAATTAGTGTTAAAAACGAAGATAGTGCATATATATTGGACCCTGAAGATGTGGAAGTGCTACGTCATCGCCTCTCTCCAACTATTCTGATCAGTCGAGCCATCCTGAAGACCATTTGCAACTTCCTTTTTATTTCTTTGGCCACTAAGATTTTTTGTTTATTCAGTTTTTTCTGTGATAACCTGGAATCTGGTGTTCATTATAGTGGCACCTTAGGCTGTAAACATTAAAAAGTCAGTCACAAGACATGGAAGAAAATGCTAATAAAGGATATCTTTCCTGCAATGGAGAGAAGCATTACTAATTAATTAATACTTCACAGTTTGAGGTACAGCCAATTTGATACTTTTCTCTCTCGTTGCAATCACTTTTGCGACAAATTCAATTCAAGTCAGGTTTTAGTTTGATAATCTCACCGAGGAGATTAGTTTGCACCCATGTCAGGGAGCAGTTGGGCAAGTAAGGTAAAGGGCACAGGTGTTGGCCCCACAACATCTAAAGTTTGCAAACGCCCTGGGGAACACAGAGGAATAAAAAAACTTACCAAAAAGCTGGTGGTAATCATTTCCCCAGAAATTTTATCTTGGCAAGCGTGATGCAACCAGTACATCAATATGCCGCACTCTCAACAACTTTTGTCAGTGGAACACGGAGTATGGGTATTCCTGGATGTTCAACAGACAGCAATGTGGGAAAAGTTTTGTGGGGATGTTCACACTCATTTCCTGAATGCGGTGTATGTTGCACCTCATTCCATGCCATGCAGTTGGTTGGATCTTAGTTTTGAAAGCAAGGAAGCAGCGGAAGAAGCTGCAATGGTGCGCGTTGTGTTAGACCTCCCAGACGGGCAGCTGGTCATCAAAACTAAGCGCACCAGATGGACAAAATCAAACCAGATTTTTGTAACTTTTGACTTTCTGCCCACTATGGTCAAACGCGCCATGCTCGAACAACACCTGAAGGCTGGGCTCACCATATATGGCGAAATACAATCCTTCAAAATGCAACGCTTTATGCTGATGCCACACCTGTGCACCGGCAAAGTGATTGCAGTCCTAACCCCAGCTGAGGGGATAGTGAAGGATCTAACCCAAATACTGCACACCACTTTTGTCACTATCAAGGGGCAAGCCACCCACCCTTTCAGAGTCACCGTGGACAGCACACCTCCCATCTGCACCTTTTGTGATGTGTTCGGCCACAAGGCACACACCTGCCCTTCCAAGGAGGGCATCACATACCAAGGGTTTTCCTTGGAGGCTATGAACACCGGGGAGACCCACTATGAACCAACCGCTAATACAAAGGAGGCCTTCCCATGGGGAGCACAAGGTTGCTACTTAGTAGTGCACCTAATATCCCCACAAGAGTGGAAGAAGGCCAAACAGGACCGCAAGGTGGCCACCAAGGAGGCGACTAAGCTCGCCTCTGCTATCCCACCCTCCCAGCTCCAGGAGAAAATTGAGACTTTCGTGGTGGAAGCAGTTTGTGAATCTCTTAACCAATTAGATTGGAATGCCCAAGCAGATTGGGCCGCCCAAGCTGAAGCCCCAATGGGCGAGTTGAACTCATTAAACCAATGCGCCCAAGCCTCGATTGGAACTGACTCATTCTTCAACCTTCCAGCCAAAAAAAAATCTTTTGTTGGTGTACAAAAATGCATGCACCGCAAAAATCTTGTTCTGCAGTGGGGAAACAAAAAGCGAAGGCAAAAGCCAATGTGAACCTGACTGCTAAAGCTACCCATTCTTCTGACTATGTTGCATCACATACCCAGGGCGCTGAAAAGTGCTATGGAGAACATGAGAAGGCTGAAGGGCTTGGGTGCCCTTCCCCTTGCACCTAAGGTGCGATGGGGAGCCTTTACTTTAGGGATGTTAAACATCGCCAGACTCAAGGCCTCACCATCCTGGGCTAGGAAACTGAGTTTTTACAACATAATCTACCTGTGGACATCCTAGCCATCCAGGAGTCCCACCGTCAGCGCAGTTCTGAGGAAACATGGAAATCCATTCTCCTTCCTTCCCTATCCTTCTGGTCCAAGCACTGTGGGGTGCTTATTAGAAAAAACAATTATTTTAAATTTTTATCATCTGAATTCTTCCTTAGTGGCTGTGTCCTCATTGTCAATTTTTTATGGGCCGACGTAGTGCATGCTATTGTCAACATTTTCACCCCAACCTGTGCATGAGAATGTCATGAATTTTTCTTATTGGTCAAATCCCTTCCATTACCCCTTGACCCTTTTGTCATTGGCAACATGAACTGTTGGTTGAACCCATCCACTGACCGCAGGCCTTTCTCATCTTCCCCACCACATGGACACGTAGAACTACGCATCCTCAAGGCCACTCTAGGGTTTATTTAAACGCTGCCACGTCATGCTCCACTTCTCAAAAGCATGTCGCGCCCCCACATCCACAATGGCCAGTTAAGGTCCATGTCCCACATCGACCTTATTCTCATGCCGTTGAAATTTTGTACAAATTTCCCATTTCATTATGACATATATTGATTTCTCCAATCACAGGTTGGTTTCAATTTCCTTCCGCATACCCAACCCTATTGCTCAGACTCCAAATTGGTGCAAACTCTTCCCAGCTGAAATTGCATCCCCACAATTTTCCTCATGGATGGAATCTGCAACCACGGCTCTGGAGTTTGTCACACCATTTTGCGCTGATCCAATTTCCACCTGGTCAGCCTTCAAGGTGGACACAATCTGCCACGCTCGCTACCTGTCCTCCCAACATTCACAATCTGCCTCCGCGGTCATCTCGCACACTCTGGCAGAGCTGGCCCACCTGAGGTCCAACGTCCCAGCCAAGGGCTACAGCCCTGCTTGGGGCCGCAAGTGGGTGGAAGTAGCCGCCCACCTCAACGCGCTTGAGTGGCAACACAAGCATCAGGTTTGTGTTCAGTACAAAGCTAAACATATCACAGCGAGTGACATGTGCTCCACTTATTTTTTGAAAATTCTTTGCACCGCGCCAGAGCTTGCCCTGCACACAGGTGCGAAGGCCAGACAATATCATAGTGGATATGCCGGCTGAAGTGGTAATTGAGATACAAAATTATTACTCCAAATTGTACCAATCTGACCCAATTCTGCCAGCTGAAATAGCGAATTTTCTCAATAGCGCACACATTCACACCATTTCCCGTTTCCCAGAGTTGATGAATTTGATCACTCCAGATGAAATCTTGTCTGCCATCTGCGGTGCACCAAATAGTAAATGCCCTGGCCCTGATGGCATTCCTTACAAGTTTTATAAGAAGTACTTCAAATATTTATCCCCCTGTTGCTTGCCTCTCTTAACCAGAGCCTTTTGAGGACGCGCCTCCTACCAGGAGGGCAAGAGGCCTACACCATTACGCTCTTCAAAAAAAGGGATAAGCTTGACTTAGCCAACTGGCACCCCATTTCTCTAACAAAAACTGACACAAAACTTTTGACTAAAATCATGGCTAACCGTCTAGGGATTGTTGCCTCTTCTACCATCTTCCCAGAACAATTCAGTTTCATACCCAGAAGGTCGATTTGGGACAACGCGCACACTGTAGCCAACGCCTGTCAGTCCACCGCCTCTGATGCACTTGTATTCTTAGACCAACAGAAGGCCTATGATAGACTAAACTGGGAATACCTCAGGGCCTGCCTCCACCAATTCCGCCTGCCCCTCGCTTTATCAACTGGGTGATGCTGCTGACGGAATCTGCCACAATGGCTGTGCGTGGCCCTGGTTTTCTCACGGACATAGTCCACCCTCAAAGGGGACTACGCCAAGGGGACCCCTTAGCCCACTCTTTTATAACTTCAGCCTGACCCACTCCTTCGCAACATTAATGCCCGCCTTGCTGGGGTCCAAGTGCAAGGCCAAGCCCCAGTCAAAATGTTGGCGTTTGCTGATGACTGTGTGGTTGAGGTGTCTAATAATCATGATGCACACACGCTTGAAGCTCTTATCCAGGTTTACTCCTGGGTAAGTAATGCTGCACTCAACATATCCAAAGCTGAAACCATTCTCCTTGGTCAGTATCAAACCCGCTGGGCCTCAGCGCCCTGTTTCCAGTCCACCCCACCTGCTAGCACGCGCACTTGCTTTCCTCGCCCATCCCACGCTGCCCCACTTGTGCTCCCCTTTGTGCCGCGCCCTACCGTTGGGCCAGTCCGCCATTTGGGGGTGTGGTTAAAAGCAGGTATGCCTCAACGATGATGGAAAACTGTATTCTGGATAATGTGACGAAGTGCATCGCCTCCCTCAGAGCCCACCCTAATTCCCTTACTGGCAGGGCTGTACTAGACAACTCTATGCTCCTCTCCAAAGTTTAGTTTGAAGCCCACGTCATCGCCTTCTCCCCAGGTTTCTTCAAGTCACTATATGCCCTTCTGCAAGGGTGGCTTTGGTTGGGCCGCCCACCGCCAGTGCGACTAGAGGTCATGTTTGGCCCTCGCCATAGTGGAGGCATGGGCCTGCTCAATTTTGAGGCCCATGCTTCAAAAATACTGGGCACCTGGATCGCTGATGTTACCATCCCTACCCTTCTGGCCCAACACTGGTCTCGCGCGGCCCACTCCAACTTCTCCCACGCCCTGGGCGTTACCAATCAATCACACCCTCACTCTTTGATGAAGTATCTGGCTTCCCATCCTTTGGCCGCGGGTCCCCATGGAACCGCACCCCACTTCAAACGAATCCTCCTCTCCATGCGGAGCGCTGAGTGGAGAATTCATATTTGTGGACACACTGCCCAGAGGGGGCGCCCCTCTCCTCAGTTCAAACAGGAGGTACAGGGTCTACCCATTCTGGACGGCTTGATACCCGCGAGGCCCCATATCTTGTCCAGGGTGGACTACCTGGACATGATGGACATCCCTTATTCCCTTGAATCCCAGAAAACAATTTGGAAATACGCCCACCACCCTCTTCTGCAGCCTCATATCCATTCCCACGTGTGGCGCTGCTTGAGGCGGGTGTACTGCACTGCTGAGCGCTCTAATGCTTTGCACTCATCCTGTGTCGTGTGTGGCCAGTATGGAACGCTGTTTCACCGCCTGGAGAAGTGCCCTACATCTTAAGCGATCTGGCGTGAGGTGCAACGTCTGCTTTGCCATGATCAAGCACATCCCTTCAGTTTGTCTAGGGATATGTTTGCTTTATCTATGGTCTCCTTCTTTCACCCTCCCTCCATGCTTTGGTGGTCTCAATCGCCATGTGGACTATCCACACGATTGTCATGGATGTCATCGCAGGCTCTGCCCCCACCCTTCCAGAAGCTGTCCACCAGTTCTGGTCGCACTTAGTGGACCACTTTCAAGCATGGTTATTTTGGTTACCTCCCACCGCGTCGCCATCAGTTGGTCTCCTCCTGGTTCCCAGTCTGGTTCATCACATCGGACTCCTTCCTCCACACGTGCTCAATCATGGCTCCGGTCCCTATACACGTTCCCCCCTCCCAGTAGTGGCGTTCCTGCTGTCAACAAAAGACAGCATTAGCTTCTCCGGGGTGCCCCCCTATTACTGTGTTTCGTTTTCCTCATGTCTTATTGGAAGTATCCATCCCCTGGTCAGCCTTCCCCACAATAAATTTAAAATTGAGGTACAACCAATACAACCTTGGAGCCTAGATTTGTGGGCTACCTTTGAGTTCAACCTCCCCATGCTGAACCCCATTCAGTTCTATTTCCAGACCTACACCCTAGCTAATACCATGCAGAAGCTTCTAGATGGGATCTAAAAGCTAAGACTTGATGTAGTTGTTCATAAGCTTATGTTATCCCCTCATCATGTAAATACTTTACAGCTCAACTACCTTAGCTAGTAATAAGTTGGTTGGCGGATCAAAAACCTACTTATGTCAGTTTGTACATCCAACCCTCTTTCATCTCTTCTAATTAATTAGTTACATCATAAAGGAATTCTACAGCTGGTGTTTTACAGAGCCTTAACTTACCCTAGTCAAGTTTTGCGAAACTGCCTCCACTTACATCCATGACAATAGGGAAGCTATCCAGTATAACTGCCGCCTCACTAATGATGCCAGAAAAATCGCCCTGTTGGATTCTGGGATATCTAGATATCTGGTGTAAACTTTTTGACTACTCTGGTTGTAGCCGTTGAGTTTACTGCACGGGTTCTTATGTTGTGTTTTTCTATAAATTATTGAAACTAGTTGTAAATATTATATTGGCTGGTAATAGTATGAAGGCTAGAACCCTAGTTTAACCTTCCAGTCAATATTTAGTTGTTTCTATATTGCTAGACTGGTACTAAGAGCTCTTCTGATACTTGAAGAATTGATAAACTGAATGGATTTTTCCTCTAACTCTTCCTTCTATGGATCTTGATATATGAACTTAACCTAAACTTAGATTCAGAGGTTCTCAATTACTCTCTTCACGCTGGAGTCCACCTAGATCTTCACAGTAATAGATAGCTAAAGGATATCTGATTCCTTTAAACTCTATTCTTAGAGTAAAAAAATATAACAAATGTAGATAGGCTAAATATAAAAGTATTAAAACTATACTTTGGCATGCTTTAATGAATAAGAAATGCGAAAATTTATAGAGAAATTAGCGCTCAACCCCCGTTGGCGCCCCACTGGGGAAACGGCAGCTGTTGCCAATTGATTAGCCTTCTTTAGGTCGCACACATGAGGATCTTCATCAATGAGCTAGTTAGGCTTGCCGCCATTTAACCCTGCGACCTTCTCCAGGTTATTAATAAATTTTTTCTCCACGTTCCAAATTAACCTCTGCGGTCTAATCTTAATTAAGCTAGTGACCTGATTAGGCAATGGGACCTTTACCCATTAGCAGCAGATTAAATTCCTTATGGTGTAACTCACAAGTTGTAATTAAAAGCGTTGTCAGTGCTTCAAAAACTACACATAAATCCCTCATTGATTAGTGACAAACCCCAATTGACTCATATGAAATAATTATATTGTCAATACTTTTTAAAAAAATTAACAATTCAAACAAAACGCCCAAAATGGATGGATCATTTAGATCATACCTGACAAATATACAACTAGGTGGGTAGTGAGTACTGCTATCCCTCCATGGTGGACGAAGAGGGGGATCAGGAGGCTCATCTTCAGCCGCATTCATCTCATTCCAGAGTAGGGTGCGTGTTAAAGCAGATAGTAGGGGTTTGGGGGCATCGGTGGTATGGGGTTTGATATCCCTAATAACTGGAACTTTCGAATAATTGTTAGCTATCATAATGCCTGTGATGTATTTGGCCAAAGCATCTTCAGCTTTGAGGTGGGCATCTGGTAATTTAATGAATGTGGCAATGTTGGTTCAGGTTAATTATGCTTTTGGATTCCGTGCTACTGTTACCATGTTCTGGATGGCTTCAATGACGTTTTTGTGTAAAACTTTCATTTTAATCTTACTTTGTGCAGTAAGATCTTTGGGGATAACGGGAGGTGGAATTCCTCCTGCAAGCACAGCCACAGATTTAGTAGCAGCTTTGCGGAGCGGATGGCAATCTGGTGTGGCAGCTGCTTCTACTGCAAGCTGGTGGTTGTTGTAGAACGGTTTGGCGTTAGGTTGTGGGACATATTTCCAAGGCAGGAATTTTGCATCCCATTCTGCATTACAGAGAATCTCGACTTGCAGCAACAGTTCTTTGACAATGTTACCTGATTCATTGATTTCATTCAAAATACTACCATGGGCTTGTTTGAATTTGATTGGGGAATTGGCGTATGGTTGAGGATTGGCTGGTTTTCTGGAATATGCCTGGGATTGAACTGGGGTCCAATCCTGCACTTAATTGGAAGAATCATGCATGGCCCTGGGGCAAGGTGGATGCTGATTGGTGGCTGCAGGTGCAGCTGCAGCATCAGGCATTGGAGGAGGGGAAGGTAGGATCATACCCCATGTCAGAGTTGGCATAGGGTGGGTGGTGGATTGGTGGGCGTTGGGCAAACTTTTGGCATCAGTGGAAGCTTCTGAGTATGAGCATTTGCGTTTTGAGTGGTCTAACTTGAAACAGGATGGACAAATCGTACGTCAGCCCTCAACACGGGCCAAGAACAGATGGTTGGGGGCAGATGGGATGGTGGCGCGAGATGGAATTGCTAAAAAAAATTTGTAAATTCAGGGCTGATCATGGCATATGCCTGAGGCCCAGCGAGGCGTGTGGCTCCATTTGGGACCACAAATTGTAAGATGGGGTTGGCGCCATAGGCTGCCAAAGCTTCCATCAGCTCCTGGTGGAGCACTTTGGGAGGGAGGTGGGTGGGCAAACCAGCGAACTGGATCACCAGGTGGTGTCCATTGGGAGCCAGGTCTAAGTTGTTGGGAGGGGAATATTATTGAATATTAGTGGCACAGTTGCCGCAGTGGCTGCATCAGCTTCACAGGGGAAGCCAAGATCAAAGTACCCCTTATAGGGGCGGAAGTCAATAAAACAGGCTGGTGTCATCACTGCCTGATTCATTTTAATAATGGCTTGGTCATCATAGGGAAAGAATTTCCCATATTTGACCCTAAGGCCAAATTGCATGTTGCTCCGGGGGAGCACCAGGAGGCAGCGGGGCACCACTTGGGTTCAGGTGAGATGGGCATCAAAATCCTTGGGAGGAACGAATCGTCACAAGGGTTTGGAATGACTGGGTGAGCCAGTCCAAGTGCATTTTCCAGTTGGACAGAAAATGGAAAGGGGAGTTTCACCACTGCCCCATGCTGGGACAGTCAGCGGGGGATCTGATGACATCAGAGCAAGACTTTGGTGTGCAATTAAGTGTTTGCTACTAATTTACTGAATAAATTGCTTGGAAAGTTGTGCCAAGAGAGAGAAAATTAGATTATCAATATTAATGATAACATAATTCTCGTTAATTGTCAAGGATCATCCCTAACAAGAATTAAAAATTTGGCAGATTGACCCCAGAGGATCAACCTGGCGGATTATAAATTTTTGTGAGGGTGATTACGCCAAATAATAGCTATCTTATGAAAAGATAACTCCCATATCCACTAATGGGACACATCCCCTAGTGAATAATCAGACATAAAGTAATCAATCAAGCTGGGTAATATGGGCATAGAAATTCTTGAAATATTTTACCAATCTTACTCAGATACTATTAGGTTTGGTCTCTGAGGTACATGAGTATGTCTACAATACCATTTTAAAGGTTGCTGGTCAAGCCTGAACTTTGTGATCCACCTTGATGCAACAATTGAGTCACATAGAAGCCATACTTAATCAGCTTCAGCGCCAAAGTGACTCCATCGCTGAGGGACCATGGGGACCTGAAGGCCCCATAGGTCTTGAAGGTCCAAGAGGTCCTGAGAGGGCTGAGGGATGACCAGGATCCAGAGGGCCCCTTGTCCCCTTGGGTCACTAGTCCCCCCACTGAATGCTCTGTTGATTTCATGCATGGTGAGATGCTCTAAAAGGTTATAGGACCTCAAGAAACAAATTATAAAGTTGCTTGAGGGTGTGGAATTCACCCTGGTGGAAGTCCAATTGATCCTGCCATCACCTTAAACGCACTTAACTTTAAAAAAAAATTGTGTGAGATTTTTTGAAATTACAGACAAACATCTTGATGAGATGAGACATAAATACACAAAATTGAATGCTCACATCAGTTTCTGTGAGTCCATGATTTTAAACTTGAAATCCAGATTGATCAGAAGGCCAACTCCAGAGCGCTCAATTGATGCTGTAATATGTTGCAGGACAATTTAGAGAAGATTAAATACAAATGGACTAGTAAGCCCCATGCTTATGCCAAGTAGGTGTCCATTGAGACTATCCAGATTATTAAAGCTGTCATACATGCCATCTCCACACTATTAAGATCAGCTTTTAATTATGCTTCAAGAAATGATTTGTATCATGCCAAAAAAGCAATGTGTTGTTTTTAAATGCTTTAAAGAGCACTATGGAACAGTCCACTAGTCGCCAGAAAGTTCAAGAATATTCATTTCTGCTTGTGTGGGGAAGATTGTGAGATTATGACCCTCCATCTTTAAAACACCAGACCTGGGCCTAGGTAAGGATGTTCTCATATAGGAATTTGCCCAAATCAGGCCCTCTCGAGTCAAAAACAAGCCTTCATGGCCAATTGCCTTAACAAGGAGAACCCTTTCTAGTTTTTATGTCACTTTTATGCTAATGTGCAACTTATAGTTACTACTAATTGAATCTCTTTAGATGACGCTGTTACCGCCTTCCTTTCAGTGCCAAATTTTTAACCAATCTTCAAACTCATATGTAAAACTTAAAATAGCCTTTAGTAGCATTTATGGCATCATAGAGGCGCTCAACGAAATTCCTGAAGCCACTATAAACAAGTGCCCCTCCACGGTTTAAGCATCACTTATACCTAGAATGGATGCGTTGGAGGCCAAGGATAAAGATAATCCACTTGCTCTTACTGTAAAGCCGATGTCATACCAAGGAGGAGTGCTATGTTTGTTGGGAAGAATAAGTGGAACTTTGATTGATGGTAAAAAGGAGTTCAGCATAAAGACAGAGGCTATTTGTGCTGACAATCCCCCTGTTGACCTCTATTTAAAAATGAGAACCCCACAGAGGTCACCTTTAGAGAACACTGGACCCATGAGGTGAACATTTTATTAATAAACTTCTTTTTAAATTATTATTATGATTTAAATTTTTAAATTTAAATTTTTAAATTTTTAAATTTTTAAATTTTATTCAAGGTGGGCTGACCTGGGGATGGTACCGCACCGATTAGGGAAGTGAAGAAAATGGGAAAGGAGGATAAAACCCGGAAAACCTCCATGCGCGGCGTATGATAGGCCAGGAACTCCATGGACCGCCTTTGCTATTTGCTATCTCGGTTTGGGGCATTGGCGCGCAAAACCAACACAGTCAAAATCGTCCCCTACCCAAAGTCCATTACCGGGATCGAACTTGGGAGGCAGTGGTAGAGGGTCCATACTCTACCACTTGGGTTTCCTCCCTTAACTTATTATTATGATGAGTCGCTAATTTTTCTTTTTTACTTTATTATAATAGCTTCTTCACTCATGTCACAATTAAGTTTTTTAAAGCTCTGTGCTCGCCATAGTAGATATTATTTCTCCATTGAGCATATCTTATCACAATTATTAAAGAAAATTAAAATTGCGCCTAATCTGACTCATTACATTGAATTATCACCTTCAGGCCTCAATGCATCTAATCTATAGGAGCCTAATCTGCGCTCCCCCTCTGGTTAAGGATGATTTCTTTAAACGCCTCAGGCATAACTCTTAATAGCCCTACCTATAAAATATGATGTGCACCCAATTTCTCTGAGTATATAATACATAATCCATTAAGTGGAAAAATTCAATTTTGCTCAGTACCCACAACCATTTGGTGTTTGAGACAGCCAAGGATGGCAAAGAGAGCATAAATGCGAGGACCTGCTTATTGGAAAGCAAAAACTGGATTGATTGGTTCAACTACCAAGTTTAATGCTCTCATATGAAACTAACCCCTTGTTTAGTGGATGTGGCTTAATGGATGCTTGTATCATCGTCAGAGCCCAAGGTAGTTCTTCCAGGGTCACAGATATAGTGGGCACCCAAGTTCATGTAAATAAAACACTTGGGAGTCTTATGGAAATCTGCAGGGCTGAAAATCCGCTCATGAAAGAGGTCTTAACCTGCCTGGGTATCCTAAGCCCCACATATGCTGGCTCCATTTCTTTATTGCTGGATAACCTGACTCTGAAGGCCTGTACCATTACCCAAGTACTTTAATCTTCTAATTATGTTTAGTACCAGTCAATGACATTAGCTGTGTCATTTGGTTCAGAAACCTTCGTGACTTTGGTTTAGAAGAGCCTCATATTGTAGCTCTAGTCACTGCCTTCATAGGGGAAGACCTTACCCCAGATCAAAGAAGGAAGGTTGAAGAGCTCCTGGAGGAATATTTTGGCCTATTCTCCAAGTTCACTTGTGACTTTTGCAAGATGAAGGGTTCATGCACAATGTAGAGACAGGGGACGCCTCACCCATATACTCAAGTCCCTACCAGAAAAGCAAAGTCAAAGTCAAAAAAAAAAAAAAGGCCCAGGTCACCACCAAGCTCATGGAGCCGTTAACTTCAGGAATATTGGTACCCTCACAAAGTACTTGGGCGTCTCACCTTCTGCATATTCAGAAAAGGGATGGGAATCATTGGGTCATCATATATTATGGTAAGCTTAACACAGTGACGTGGAAGGATATCTATACCCTTTCTTGGATTGATGACTCACTTTGGCTCCTAGATGAGGCCCAATACTTTTCCGTGATGGACCTTGCCAGCGCGTACTGAAATATCAAGCTATCTCTTGAGAATTGATCCAAATGTGCACTTATCATAAATGAAGGGCTGTTTGAACTGACCCAAATGCAATATGGCTATTTAACGCCCTGCAACCTTCCAGTAAGCTATATTTGGTGCCAGAAAATTAACCAGATGGATTTCTCCCAATGTATATCAGAATTAGGGGTGTCAGATAGTCAGGCATGACTGCCGACTAATTGCCTAGCTCAATATTATTTTGATGTTATAATATTAATTGATTAGGTTCATCAGATTCCTAGTTTGATGCCAACTGCAAATTGTGGGTGATTGTGGGAAATATATGACAATAAAGTCGATGTATTTGTTATCAATTATCTGACAATGATTTCGCTAGCCTAAAATCTGAGTTCAGCAGAATCTTAGCTTGATGCCAACTGCCATGTGAAGCCAATCGTGGGATTTTCTAGCGGAAAGTTGAAGTATTTGTTATCAATCATCCAATTATGATTTTGCTGCCTAATTTGGAGCTCTGGAAACTTATGCCAAGGATGCTCAAGTTATTTATAATAATGGTAATTTTTATATGGATGACTGGCGACTTGTGCCAAGAATGATTTGGCCTAGTATTTGGTGATTAGGATGAGCAGAATGAGAGGGAATCGCTACCACAGACAACTACAATTGGTTGAGGTTCCAGCTTGGATGGCCAAGGGGTTTTCATAGGCGCAGTATCCTAAAGTATAAATAGTCTTCCTTCCCTCCAAATAAAGATCTCTCTTTTTCCCACTTTCTATTTATTTGAAGTATCAAGAGCCACTAAAGTGAATAGAGGTGGTACTGGAGATCCCCAAAGTAGGCATGGGGTGACGTGCCTGGAGTAGCCAACGCTGCCAGCTCCCCTACCTCAGCCCTACAAGGAACCAATGGGAACCTGGCCAACCGGCCACCAACAATGATGTGCTGCTGGCCGTCATCCATGATGGTGGCGCAGTGCGGGAATTCCATAGCCGCCCAGGATGGGGGATGGACTTGCCAGGATACACCTAAGATGGACCATAGGGCTAAGGCAAAGTCATTGGTCTGATAGGTTGGTGGGTTGGAAGTGGACTTGTAGGGGGTTGGTATGCCTATGAAGGAGAAACAGCAAGGGTCATCTAGTCTCCATACTGGTTGTCCTAGCACACTAGCGGAGCTCACTGTTCAAAAACGATTTTCTGACAATTGGGCCCCTTGGTTAGTTAAAGATGTCTTGCATTCTAGTATAATTTGACAATATTACTATTCTCTAAGACTTTCAGCATCCACCTAGAGCACCTCTGCCAAGATTTTGATCACCTCCAGGATGTATTTTTGAAACTCAAACCTGCCATATGCTCGTTCTCACAACTAGAAATAGAGTTTTTAGGGCACATGGTCACTTAACAAAGATTTCAGCCTTTACTGGACAAGGTCACCATCATAGAGAAGAGCCGCTGCCTTAAAGCCTTTTTGACATACAAGTGTTCCTAGGCATGGCAGGGTACTACAAGAAATTCTTACCCTGGTTTGATGACCTGGCCAAACCCTTAGAGTATTTGCTGCATAAAACCGTTCCCTTTTAATGGAACCCATAACAGGATCAGGTGGTCAATATACTTAGTACTGCAATAATCTCTCAGCCTGTGTTAATTTACTCAAACTTTGGCAAACCCTTTGTGTTATTTACTGATGTCATTGACATGTCCGTTGAAGCAATCCTTGCCAACTGGATGAACAACAAGTAGATTGAACTTTGGCTTATATCATCAAAATCCTAACAAAAGCTGAACGAAATTACAGCATCACTGAATGTGAATCTTTTTCTGTATTGCTCGAGGTCAAAAAACTTAATCATATTTATATGGGAACCATTTCACTATTGTCACCAATCATGCTTTCTTAAGGTGGCTTTAACAGATGAAAATTCATAATGATCGAATTGCAGGTGTGTTCTCCAGATTCAGAGCTATAACTTTTCTACCATACTTTGGGTGGGCATGACTCAAAAAATGCGGATGGGTTATCCAGGATGCTGACCTCGCAGTAATGTTGCCCAATTAATACCCTATATGGTTTGAGTGGCCAGTTGAATTTATGGGAATTGGAACCCCCAGAAACAGAAAAAATGTTATGGTTGATGGCTAGAACACTTATCACAAGATGGTATGTTATATAAACAAGTTGAAAGAAAATGGCTGCCATACCTATGACCTTCTTCTAAAACCATAATCATCCATAAAGGACATGTTCTTGTAAAACACATAAAAGTCAAGAAACTTATGGATGGCTAAAGAAACATTGTTACTGGTATTGGATGCTTGAAACTATCTGCGAGGTTTTAGATTTTTGATTGACGTTCAAAGCCCAGGATCGGCTGAACCCTTGCTACCAGCATGAAGTTATTGCCACCTCTGTACCGTTTAGCCCATAATCATGGATGTCATAGGGCCTTAATCCATGGGACTTCATGGTCACCGCTACATCATCCTAGCCATCAACTATCTCACAAAGTGGGTTGAGGTCATCTCAGTTCCTGCCACCACCACTAAGGCCACTGCCTTGTTTTTGTTTCACTCCATTTTCACCCATATTGGGTACCCCAGAGTTTTGCTCTTGGACAATGGATTTAACTTTACCTTCCAATTTCTCCAAGAGCTAACCACATTATTTGACACTACCCAAAATTTCACTGCACCCTATAACCCTTTGACAATGGTGCAGTGGAGCGTGAAAATGGCACCCTAGTTTATATTCTCTGCAAGATGGTCGCCATGGACCTCATGCAGTGAAATCACTACTTCCATCAGCCTTAATAGCCTATCAGATCATCTATCACTGAGTAGTCAAATTGTCCCCATTTCATGCCCTCTACAGTAAAGAGCCTCAACTGCATAGTAACATCAAGCTTTTATTGAACTACGCCTCTCCTAACACTACTGTGTTAATGATGAGGGCACTAGCTGGTGAGATAAGCTGGTTGCAAGCGCTCACCACCTAAGTAATCATCTCTACCACCAGGGAGACTACACAGTCTAATGGCAAACATCCACTCTCCTCTTATTCAATATCAGAGACTTTGTGCTATTCTACCATCATCGCCCTGGTGTGCGCCCAAATAAGTTAGACAATTCCTGATCAGGACCCTATCAAATACTTCATATAGCTTTGTATACTCCATTGCAGATGACATTAAAATCATAGTTGTTAATCGCTACATGCTAGGTTTCTGCGCCCTTATATCCCCCTCTTCCAGGACTTGATGGGGCAATTTCAGCATTTGTACTAAATAATGGCCCCAATTATCTTGAGACCAAAGAGATAAACTGCTTGATAATTCTCCTCTGGGGTAATCCTTCTTAACTCAAATGAATTGTTCTCAAATGAGCTCTTGCCCTTAAGTGGGCAAGAATTAATAAAAGATTTGAGAATTGTCACAAGATGGGCCACCATCTTGATGCTGGCAGATGCCATCCAAATGCCCTCATTATATGGAAGTCCAACAATTTCGAGACTAATCAAAGGAAAAGGCTGCAGTTTGACCCTCATACTGGCTGAGAAGTGAAGATCATAAATGAAGTGGACTTAAGAACCCATCCACCACAGAAACCTAATTTTTATAATTTTTACTCATGGTGGGCCAACTGGGACAATAATAACCAATGAAGGGAAGTGAAGAAAATGGGAAAGGGGGATAAAATCTGGAAAACCTCCATGTGCAGCGTATGATAGGCCAGGAACTCCATGGACTGCCTTGATATTTGCTATTTCAGTTTGGGGCATTGGTGCACAAAACCAACACAGTCATAATTGTCCCCTACCCAAAGTTTATCTACTGGAATCAAACTTGGGGAGGTAATGGTAGAGGGTCCATATTCTACCACTGGGGTATCCTCCCCTCACCGCAGAAATCTAGTTGATTAAATATCATAGCTTTAACAAATAAAGTTTATAGTATGTTAACCCAAGTGATTCATATCTTTTTAACTTTTTTACATAGTAAACTTTTCTTTCTCGTTGCAATCACTTTTGCAACCTATTCAATTCAAGACTGAATCTAGTTTGATAATCTCACAGAGGAGATTAGTCTGCGCCCATTTCAGGGAGCAGTTGGGCAAGCAAGGTAAGAGTAGCAGGTGGAAGGCCTGTGGCCTCCAACGTTCAAAAACGCCCCAGAGAATCCGGCGGAATAGACAAAAATCTTAAAAAACTGGCAGTCACGATTTCCCCAGAGATACTTGTATGGCAAGCATGATGCAACCAATACATCAACACGCCACACTCCCAACCACTTTCGTCGGTGGAATTTTGATTACATGTGTATCTGGACATCCAAAAAATGGCCTTATGGGAAAAATTTTGTGAAGATGTACACAAAATTTTCCCGACCGCGGTGTACGTTGCACCTCACTCCATGTCACGCGGTTGGCTGGACCTAGGTTTCAAGAGCAAAAAAGCAGCAGATGAGGCTGCAGCGGTGTGCATAGTGGTTGACCTCCCCGAAGGGCAACAGGTCAT
The DNA here is from genome assembly GCA_022478985.1 of Massospora cicadina. Lineage (NCBI taxonomy): Eukaryota > Fungi > Entomophthoromycota > Entomophthoromycetes > Entomophthorales > Entomophthoraceae > Massospora > Massospora cicadina. Next base: position 32,229 of record JAKSZP010003099.1, on the reverse strand, counting down.
CAAAACCAAATGCACCAGATGAACAAAATCAAACCAAATTTCCTCACGTTTGACTTTTTGCCTACTACGGTAAAATGTGACATTTTGGAACAATGCCTGAAAGATGGTCTCACCATATATGGCGAAATACAATCTTTTTTAAATGCAACGCTTCACACTGATGCCACACCTGTGCACTGGCAAAGCCATCGCAGTTCTGACCCCAACTGAGGAGATTGTGAAGGACCTAACCCAGATCCCACACTCCACTTTTATTGATATCGCAGGGCATACCACCCACCCATTCCAGGTGACCGTGGACAGCGCGCCCCCCATTTGCACCCACTGTGATGCGTTTGGCCACAAGGCGCATGCATGCCCCATCAAGGAGGGTGTCACATTCCAAGAGCACCCCTTGGTGGCCATGGCCAACAGAGAGGTGCACTATGAACCAACTGCAAACACCAAGGAGGCTTTCCCATGGGGAGCACAAGGCTGCTACCTATTGGTAAAGCCTATCTCCCTGCAAGAATGGAAGAAGGCTAAGCAGGCCCATAGGGCTGCGGCCAAGGAAATGGCCAAGGCCACCACCGCTATCCCACACTCACAATGCCAGGAGGACATGGAAACCTTTGCAGCAGAAGCAACTCAGGAATCCATCAACCAATCAGATTGGGAAGCCCATGCCGAGCAGGCCACTCAATCTGAGGATCCAATGGGAGACTTGATCTCACCCAATTGTTGCACCCAAGCTCCGGTCAAAACTGACTTGAGACCTATCCCAACTGATAATTTTTTTTGACCTGCTCAACGGTGCACCAAACTCATCCGCACCACAAAAAATTTGTCTGACGTCGGGAAAACAAAAAGTGAAGGCCAAAACCAATGTGACTCTTTCCACAAAAATCAACAAAAACTCTGATAGCGTTGCTGCTAACACCCGCGCTGCTGTGAAAGCCCATGGGGACCTAGAAGAGGCTGGTGGGCCCGGGGGACCACCCCCTCACACCTAAGGTGCAATGGGGGAAACCTTCACTTTAGGGACAATGAATATCACCGGACTCAAGGCCTCCCCATCCTGGGCTAGGAAACTGAGTTTTTTACAACACAATTTACCCGTGGATATCCTGGCCATCAAGGAGTCCCACTGTCCATGAGATTCTGAGGAAACTTGGAAAACAATGCTCCTCCCATCCCTATCCTTTTGGTCAAAGCACTGTGGAGTGCTAATTCAGAAAAATAATTTTAAATTTGTATCCTCAGAAATATTCCTAAATGGCCGAGTGCTCATCATCACCTTCTTGTGGGCCAATGTAGCACATGCAATCATCAACATCTATGCCCCAAATGGTGCACACGAGCTTTGGAGATTTTTTCTCATCAGTCAAATCCCTCCCGCTACCCCCTGATTCTTTCCTAGTCAGTGACATGAACTGTTGGCTAACCTCACCAATGGACTGGTGGCCTCCCTCACCCCACGCCCCACAGGGTCATGTTGAACTACGCGTTCTAAAGGCCACCCTTGGGTTAACGGATGCGCTGCCATGACATGCCCCACTGCTCAAAAACATGACGTGTCCCCACATCCACAACGGCCAATTAAGGTCCATGACCCGCATTGACATTATTCTAACGCCGGCGAAATTCCAACCCCACATCTCCCACTTCAAAACAACAAAAATAGAATTCTCTGACCACCAACTGGTCTCAATAACATACCGCCTACCTGTCACAGTTGCTAAGGCCCCACATTGGTGCAAAATCCACCCCCCCGAGCTCACATTGCCAGGATTTTCCATGTGGGTGGAAGAGGCAACTTTGGCAAAAAAGTTTGTTGCACCATTTTGCATGGACTCACTTCCACATGGGCAACTTTCAAAGAGGACACCATCCGCCACTCTCGCCATCTCTCCTCCAGATGCTCATGAGCCACATCAGCAGTTATCTCGCGCGCTCTGGCAGAATTGTCACACTTGGAGTCCAACATTCCAGCTATAGGATACAGCCCTGCATGGGGCTGGAAGTGGGCGGAGGCAGCCGCCCACCTCAACGCACTTGAAAGGCAACACAAACATCAGGTTTGTGTTCAATACAGGGCCACACACATCACAAAAGGTGACAAGTGCACCGCATATTTCTTTAAAAAAATTTCGCACCACGCCAGAGCGTGGCCTGCACACAGGTGCAAAGATCGGATAATTCTATTGCAGATACACTGGCTGAAGTGGCAATTGAAATGCAAAAATATTACTCCAAGTTGTACCGAGCCAAACCAATTCAGCTGGCTGAAGTGGCAGAATTTCTCAACTGAGCTCATATCTGCACCATTTTCTGATACCCGGAAATAATGAATTTAATTACTCTGAATGAATTATGGACAGCCATTCGCGGTGCGCCAAACTGAAAATGCCCAGGCCCAGATGGCATTCCATATAAGTTCTACAAAAAATATTTCAAATATATATCCCCACTTCTGTTTGCCTCACTTAACCAAAGCCGTTGGAAATGCGCCTCCTACCAGGAGGACATGAGGCCTTTACTGTCACACTCTTCAAGAAAGGGGATAAACTTGACTTAGCCAACTGGCGCCCCATTTCTCTAACAAACACAGACACCAAAATTTTAACAAAAATTATGGCTAACCGATTAGGGACTATAGCATCTGCCACCATCTCCCCAGAAAAATTTGGTTTCATCCCCAGAAGGTCGATTTGGGATAACGTGCACTCTGTGGCTAATGTATGTCAGTCCACAGCCTCTGGGGCACTTGTATTCTTGGACCAACAAAAGGCCTATGATAGAGTAAGCTTAGAATACCTAAGGGCCTGCCTCCATCTATTCCGCCTACCCCCTCACTTCATCAACTGGGTGATGCTGCTCACGGAATCTGCAACAATGGCAGTGCGTGGCCCTGGCTTCCTAATGGAAGTAGTCTGCCCTCAAAGGGGCCTGCGACAAGGGGACCCCCTCAGCTCACTATTATACAACTTCAGCCTTGACCCGCTACTGCGAAATGTGAATGCCCAACTCACTGGGGTCCACGTGCCAGGCCAAGCCCCAGTCAAGATATTGGCATTCGCAGATGATTGTGTGGTTGGGGTGTCTAATAATCAAGATGCACGCACGCTTGAAGCTCTCATCCAGGAATATTCCAAGGTAAGCAACGCGGCACTGAACGCCTCCAAAACCGAAATCATCCTCCTTGGTCAGTTTCAGAACTGCTGGGCCCCAGCAATTAGTTCCCAACCTGGCCCATCTGCTTGCCCACGTCCACGCCTTACTAACTCAACACACACCGCTCCACTGGTGCTCCCCTTCGTGCCACGTCCTACCATAGGACCGGTGCGCCATCTGGGCATGTGGATGGGGCAGGCGGATATGCGTCAGCAGTAATGGAGTGCTATATTCTGGACAACGTGACGAAGCGAATCGCCTCTCTCAGAGCCCACCCTACTTCCCTTACTGGCAGGGTTGTTTTAGCCAACTCTATGCTCCTATCCAAAGTCTGGTTCGGAGCCCACGCCATCCCCTTCTCCCCAAGCTTCTTCAAATCCTTGTATGCCTTGCTGCGAGGATGGCTTTGGTCAGGCCGCCCTCCACCAGTGCGGCTAGAGGTCATGTTTGGCCCTCATCAACATGGTGGCATGGGCCTGCTTGACTTCAAAGCCCATGCTGCCAAGATCCTGGGCACCTGGATCGCGGCCGTCACCTCTCCTACACTCCCATCCCAACACTGGTCCCGCGCAGCCTGCTCCAACTTCTCCTGAGCCTTGAACCTCAACAATCCATCAAACCCCCACTCCCTGATGAAATACCTCACATCACACACATCGGTCACAGGTCCTCACGGGACAAAAACCCACTACAAACGAATCCTACTCTCCATGCGGAGCGCAGAGTGGAGAATTCGTATTAGTGGACATACAACCCAAAGAGGCCGCCCCTCTCCTCAGTTCACACAAGAGGTACAGGGGCTACCCATCCATGATGGCGTGATCCCCATTCGGCCCCATGTCCTATCCAGGGTGGACTACCTGGACATGATGGACATCCCTTATTCCACTGAGACCCAAAAGACTATCTGGAAATACGCACACCATCCTCTGTTGCAGCCTCAAGTCCGCTCCCATGTGTGGCGCTGCCTGAGGCGGGTGTATCGTACAGCTGAGTGCTCTAACGCTTTACACTCATCCTGTGTCGTGTGTGGCCAGTATGGAACGCTGTTTCACCGCCTGGAGAAGTGCCCCACCTCTAAAGTAATATGGCGCGAAGTTCAACGTCTGCTGGGCCAGGATCAAACGCATCCCTTCAGTCTGTCAAGAGATATGTTTGCTCTATCAATGGCCTCCTCCCTTCCACCCTCCCTCTGTGCTCTGGTGGTTGCAATCGCCATATGGACCATCCACACGATTGTCTTAGATGCCATCGCAGGCTCCACCCCCACCCTCCCAGAAACTGTCCACAGATTCCAGTCTCATTTGGTGGACCACTTTCAAGTGTGGATGTTTGGATACCTCCCACCGCATCGCCGACAGCTGATCTCCTCCTGGCCCCCAGTCTGGTTCATCAAATCAGACCCCTTCCTCCACACGTGCTCAATAGTGGCTACGGCCCCTTCACACGTTCCCTCCCCTCCCCATAAGTGGCGTTCCCGCTGGCAACAAGAGATAGCATCGCTTCTCTGGGGTGCCTCCCCCGTTACTAAGTTTATCTGTCCTGAGTCATATTTGGAAGTGTCCGTCCCATGGTTGGCCTTACCCACAATAAATTAAAATAAAAATTAAAACTTTTTTACATAGTTATATTAATTAGTTTTGTAACCCAGGATAGTGTATATATGCTAGTTTCTTAATAAACGAAAATGTTACGCCATCACCTCTCTCCAACCATTTTTAATCAGTCAAGCCATCTCAAAGATCATTTGCAACTTCTGAGCCTATTGCTCTAGGCACCTCATATTTTTGATATCCAGTTTTTCTTGTGAAAACCCGAAATGGGGCGTTATCAGTATTTGAGATGGTAAACAGATCAAGATTCATACTCCTAAATTAACATCAATGAGACAACTATTGACCCCCCACAATTGGAACCTGCCACCTAAGGCACGTTTGAAAAATTGATTAGGATTCATGTGTGCAGGAACCAATAGAGATGCCTTCTGGATTGCCTCCTCTTCTTGCAACTACATGTAAAGGATGACTCCAATTAATACAGTCATAATGTTATTGCTAAAGGAGAATCATGAGGGCCTCAACTAAGCAGCCAATCGAGAATGACATGAAAGATCATGATTGTAGGGTATCATGGAAGTCTTCTTAGTGACATGTCCTAACTCACCTTAAAATATCAAATCCTTTTAATTTAATAATCTAGTCTGTTTATCCCATCAGATTGTCTTCATCAAATGCTACGCTAATTAAAAACATTAAGTCCTATTAGAACCTCAGCCTACAGTCTAGAGAATTGATAAGCTGACAACGCCATACTTCATTAAAATGAGGTCTAAGTCCCTCTAAGAGATTTGAGCTGGATTCAGACATAAACAAACCAATTGGTGCAAATTTGGGCTTGGTAACCATTTCCAAGCCTTGCTACTTATGCAATGATACAGCAAGCCCATCCCCAACATGTTTGGGCGTCTTGAACCCTGTTGATTTGTATTGTTATTCGCTCTACCATCCCTGCTCATGGATGCACCCTGCCAGTCCCGCTGAATGGCTCATTTGCCTGCCAGGCCATGTCCAATCGGTTTAAAAACATAAAAAAATTGATGGCTGTATTTAAATGGGAAGTCAGTGTGATCTGCCTGCATACCTTGGATCCAAATCTTATCAATAATCTGGCGGTGATTCTTTCTTCATATCTTATAGCATTGAGGATAGGTCATTATTAACGACATCCTCTTTGATCCTAGTTAAGTTAATAAGGCAGCAGTCCTCAACAGGTTCTGATGTCACTCCATTCTCTGATTTTAATTTTTCTAATATAATTCCTTAGAAATTTTCAATTTTTTACTTTCAGTAATTTTTGAGTACATTTTTCAGCCATGTTTTCCAATTTTTTGGAGTAGCTGGCCAATGAGGCACTTTCCTTCCTCAATCTATATAAACTATTGTGGTTGACTGTACCAACGAACTTCTAGTTGTTGCTTTATGTGGTAACCCATCTAGGATGCTAGCGCAAACTTATTCTTATTATCAGGTTTCATGACAGGGCCCTCTTTGAGTAGGTATACTAGGAAAGCAATTCATAGATTGAAAAAAAAATTTAAACCATAGGTAGTGTCATGATTCTGATATGACTGGATGATAAGCCCTAGGTCATTATGGCAGAACGGATGGAATCTGTCAAAATTTAATATGTGTTAATGGTAATTTGAGTGCCTTGAAATGAGGCAATATTGGATTTTTGAGAAATCGTCTCAGATTAGGTGATTAAGAAATTTAACAAATAAAGAATTGACGGAACCAATAAGATAGGGCAAATTAAATTACTAAGCCATAGAAGTGGTGGCATCTGAAGTCACTACAATATAGATGAAATTATCAAGAAAGGAGGTTGTTAGTAGTTTAGAAAAGCGGAAACAGGAAGAGTCCATTGTATTAAGTATATTAAGTAAAAGAGAGTTGTGGGAACAAATGTCCATATTTATTTATAAGTTTATTCTGTTGTTTTGAGGGCAATGATCATCATATCGTTGGTCCTATTTGCTCAGTGGGTCAAACCCTGTGCAAAATCCGTTGGCATATCTCTTGAATACCTCCAATTTTATAACAGTGGTGCTCGCTCTAGGGGGCTCATTAATCAGTTAAAAAAATGATAAAAACTCAGTTGCCTGCTATGTTGCATTCATGTTGTTTTGATAAAAATTCTACCCACCACTCTGGGTCAGTTGCCTATGCAGAGCTGAAACTGGCATTGGACGATGTGCTTGAAAAACAATATGAGCTGCTCCAGGAGGTTTGCTGCAGTAAGCTGCCTCCATTTGATCATGAAGGGAATATTTATGGGTTCTTTAAGCGATTTGAAATTTGCAACTGAAGGAGTCTCTGATTGATGGAGAGCAGAACTGTTGATTTCTTCTTTGGATGTCGGAAGTGCTGATAAAGCCATCTGCTACCTTTCAGGCAGTTCCATTTCATACCAAGAAGTCAAAGAGATGGTGCTGCAGTTGTTCAGTGGAACTGCGAAAATGTCACAGTGAAAGGCCGAATTTTTGACCATCAAGTTTCATTGGAATGAGACCCTCACCATATTTGCTGAGCGATTTATGGCAGAAGCTCATGTGCTAATTGGGGCCGGAATTTTATCTAAATCTGATGTGTGTATTGCGATGACTTCTGCTGTGAAGCTATACCATGAGTTACATAATGTTATGACCCCATTGTTGGATGAAGATGTACCTTTGCTTAAAATTGTTCAGTTTTTGCACTGTATATCATCCAACTTCCCTCCACCTAATACTGTGCGGAATCCTCCTACTATAAATGATGAATTATCTTGCTTGGGGAACTTTATTAGTCCAGTTCAGATTCCACTATGTTATCCTCAGCAGTTAAAAATCCACCCCATTACTGCTTATTGTCCCCAGGCCAACTATTACCTTAGACCTGGTTATGCTGATCACTTTCAGCCCAACTCTCAATGGGGCTGGTTTCACGTTAATCAGGGACGTGGGCCCTATGGGATCAGCTGTTTCTAATGCAATTGACAGGGGCATCTGGCACGATGGTGCCCTAATCAACTGGTCACTTGTGTACAGTCAGAACAGTACAGCCAGGGAAAAGTCAGAGCGGAGTAGAGAAGGGAGTCTCTATCTCTGCTATGCCAAACCCAAACGTTCCACCTTAATCTACTTTAGAATATTCAGTGGAAGTTCCCTTGCACAATGAGTCAGTTTTATATCAGCAGCTGGTTGGGGGTGAATGTTTTGACATGAGTACAGTCTGTGGCTATGGCGGAAGAGAGGTCTCAGTTACAGGTCGAGCTGTACTCTTGCCAAATGCTCAACCAAGTTTCCCCTGAAAAATTAGACCCCTTCTTGGATGCACCCTTCTTGCAAGCAGTAAGCGTTGCCCTTCGAGTCAAAACTATTATAAAACAATACCCCAGAATTGGTGAGGGGATTGCATATTTTCTTAGAAATTGGGACTCCTTAAATGTCCATGTTATAAACAGTTAAGACATGTCTTACTCCGAATGTACTTACTGCAACCTGGTTGTAGCTAAGACCCGAGTCCGTGCTATCATAGATACCAGTGCCCCTATCAATATAGTCTCCACCAAATTGGTGGCCAGGTTGACATTAAAACTGGATGTGGAACACCGGATGGTATATGGCACTTCTGGAGTGGAAAATATGGTCTCTGAGGGAGCATACAGTGCGCTTCCACTGCGGTTTGGTTCTATTGTTGTGGTAGCTCCAGCTATAGTGTTACAAATAGAAATTATGATCTGCTAATTGGAACTGCTTTCTTGCGATACTATGGGGCTATAATTGATGTGCCAGATAAGACTTTTGAAATATTGGGTCAGCAAATCCCAATTTACTTCACCTCTAGCGGAGTGCCAAATGATCCAGTGCATATGGGGATTATCAATCTGACTTATAGTGATGGAGTGTTCCCTGTGCGTTACCATTGGTTAAAGGGAAAAACTCAGGCCCTTCCCCAACAGGTTTATGAATATCAAGGGCTGCCGCTCAGAGCTGCTGGACCTATATCTAGTCCATCTGGGCATCAAGTTATAGTGAACACTGACTTGGTGATTGAAGTTTCATACGGACTCTATGGGGAGGTTATTGGCCTGTATCAGCAATCACGGTTTGAGCCCCACGTGGCCCCAGGCATTATATTACCAGGGCAAGAGGAGATCAAAGTTTTACTTGCAAATCTACAAACAGTACCACTGCAAATCCGCTGCCACCAAATAGTGACATATTTACATTTAATCCTCATTGAGGAGGTTCTATTGGTTCATGAATTTGGGTCGTTGGAGGAATTTGGTCTGCCTTTCAAACCACAGCTCAATGTAATGGCAGTTGTATCTCATGTCAAATTAATGGGGCTGTCAGAACCACAGAAGGATAGGGCAATCGCTCTATTTCAAAAATAAAAAGAGATTTTTGCTGTTGACGACCACAATCTAGGATGCACGCGGGGGGGGGTTCATAGGCTGGACACTGGAAATCATCCTCCCATCAGGTCAAGGCCGATCCGCTGATCAAGGGTGGCAGAAGAAGTAGTAACTGAGGAAATTGGCAAGCTATTAGTGCAAGGGATGCTTGAACCATCTAAAAGTCTGTGGGCTTCACCTGTTCTGATTGTAAAAAAGAAGGACAGCACCAACCGCGTAGTAATAGACTACTGAAAGCTCAACAGCATCACCAAAAAGGACTCCTATCCCTTACTGCAGATTGATGATGCTTTGGATTGGCTAGGGGAGCTCAAATCTTCTCATCTATGGACCTGATCTCGGGCTACAGGCAAATCAAGTTGCCACTGGTGGAGAAGGAAAAGTGCTCTGTAATCACATCCAAAGGTCTTTTCCAACCAACTCAAATGCCACAAGGGCTGTGTAATGCCCTGGCTATGTTTCAACGGGCAATGGATACTATTCTTGAGGACCTAAAACTGTCATGTGACCTTGTATACCTTGACAACATTAATGTTTTATCCCAAACCTTCTCTGAACACCTCGACCATTTAGAAGCTGTATTCCACTGCTTGCTGAGGCCAACATCAAGATCAAATCCTGTAAACGTCACTTCTTTAAGGACCAGCTGGAGTATCTGGGGTTTGTGGTTGATGCCACAGGGCTGCGACCTCAACCAGCCAAGGTAAAAGCTATATGTAAAATGACTCCACCCAACAGCAAGCGGGATATAAAGGCCTTTTGGGAATGGTCAGATATTATTTGTGCTTCATCCCTAACTTCAGCTGTATTGGGGGCCCACTCTTTGAGCTATTAAGAAAGGACACTACGTTTGAATGGGTGGAATGTCAGCAACATGCTTTTGATTTGCTTCGAATGGCATTAACCAGTGTGCTGGTGTTATGCTATCCTAATTTTGAAAAAGAGTTCATCGTTCATATGGATGCATCCCTTTCTGTTGTAAGGGCAGTCCTATCCCAAAAAGACGAGGAGGGGGAAGAGCACCCCTAGCATATTGCAGTCATAGCTTGAACAGCCATGAACACAATTATACCACGACCGAGCAAGAGTGCTTAGTAGTGATCTACACCTATAAGCAATTTTGGGTGTACTTGCATGGGGTAAAATTCAAAGTTGTAATGGATCATGCCTCGCTATGCTGGTTACAAAAAATCTTAAAGAACCAGAAGGACATCTAGCTGATGGGCTCTTAAATTGCAGGCATACAATTATAAAAATTCTTCATCAACCCGGAGCAAAACACCAAAATGCCAATTGTTTATTGAGATTACCCATGATTGCAGTTATGGCAGATCTGAGCGATATCATATTCAATAAGATGCTTAGTGGCAAGTACGATGATGAACCGCCCCAGTCATCAAGGCATTGGATGAAATAAGGGCCAATATGTTCCAGAAAAATGGGGAATTGTATAAGCAGATAGGGGACATTACTGTAGATATCCCAAGACCTTCTGCACATCCAACTATTATTATGAGTGTACACTGAGCGGTTGGACATGGTAGAGTACATAAGACCATAGAATTATTTCAGCCTCAGCATTACTGGCAAAAGCATGAACTCCAATATACTTGATACTATCTCCTCTTGTCACCAGTGCCAAGTGGAAAAGCCATTCTGCCAAAAGACTTCATACCAGTTAGTGAAGCTGCACTTTGCCTGGCATACTGTTTTGATTGATGTTGTGGGTCCCTTACCAACAGGGGCAAACCAGTTCAAATACATCCTGGAAGCAATCGACCACTTGACCAGTGGGTTGAGGCGTGGCCAATATGTGATTTGGGGGCGCTAACAGTGGCCAAGTTTGTTATGGAGAGTATAATTCAGTGACACGGTTGTCCCCAGTTCATCCTTATTGACAATGGAACTAACTTCACTTCCCACATTCTTCCAAAGCTTAATGAGCTTATGGCCATCCAAGGGGTTTTGACAACCCTATACCACCCTGAATTTAATGGAATGGTGGAGTGGGTCAATGGGACTTTAGTGAACATACTCCATAAATTAGTAGCAGATTGACCCTCAGATTGGAGCTCCCTTTTGTCTACCGCCATCTTTGCTTATAATATTAATTATCATTCAGCCATAGGGAAAAGCCCATTCCAATTGCTTTATGGATGACACCCCACTCTGCCCGCCCTCCTATATGTCTGTGTAGAGGACACTGGCAGTATGGATCCACAACGCTATTTGACTGCCCTAACAAATACGCTAATTAAATTATAAACCAAAGCGTACTCATTCAGCCTAGCCAAGAGAATCAAAAGCCAGGCTGCCAATCAGGTATAATGGAGTGGCCTAGCACAGTCCAAAGATGGAGACATGGTCCTATTCTATGATCAACATGGGTTCAGCCGGAAACACAAGCTGGCCAGTATCTGGATTGGGCCATTCAAGATCATTGAGATGACCGGTATAGAAGCATATACTATCAAGGACCCAGCTAGTGGTCAGATCATCAACCGAGTGCATGTGAAGTTCCTCCGGGCATATAAGCAATAGGATCTTTATTGTCCAGTCAAGGAGGGGATAATGTCATAATTCTGATATGACTGGATGATAAGCCCTAGGTTGTTTTGGCGGAACAGATGAATCCATAGAGATTTGATATGAGTAGTGGTAATTTAAGTGCCTCAAAATGAGGCAATATTGGGTTGTTGGGAAATTGTCTCAGATTAGGTGATTGGGAAATTAATAAAAAAATCGATGGAACCAATAAGATAGGCAAATTAAATTACTAAGCCATAGAAGTGATGGCATCTGAAGTTGCTACAATAAAGATGAGATGAGATGACAAGAAAGGAGGTTGTTAGATCTAGTACTAAAAAAAGAAAGGAGGTTGTTAGTTGTTTAGAAAAGCGGAATCAGGAGGAGTACATTGTATTAAGTATATTAAATAAAAGATATTTGTGGGAGCAAGTGCTTCATATTTATTTAAAAGTTTATTCTGTTGTTTTGAGGGCAACAATCATCATATTGTTGGTCCTATTTGCTCAGTGGGTCAAACCCTTTGCAAAATCCGTTGGCATATCTCTTGAATACCTCCAATTTTATAACAGGTAGTTTTATTTTTATTCTGCAATTTTTATGAGATCTGGTTTGAACTTTTTGTTGGTAGATTAATAAAGAGGCACAATATATAAAATGTAAAATATATTGCTCTATACTACAGATATAAAAAAATTTTATTTGGTGTTTTTGTATATAAAATTGATGTGGGCTGACCTGGGGACAGTACCACACTAATGGGGAATCAAATTAATGGGAAAGGAGAATAAACCCTGGAAAACTCCTTGCGTGGCATTTTATTAGGCCAGGAACTCCCTGGACCGCTTTGCTATATGCTCTCAGTTTGGAGCATTTAGGCACAAATCCAATACAGTTATAATCATCCCCTGCCTATGTGAATCTATTGGGGATTGAACTGGGGAGGCAATGGTCTTTGAGCCCATTTTCCACCACTAGGGCAACCCTCCTCTTTTAGATGATAGTAAGTGGTTATTTAATTCTCACACTTTTCATATAATATTTGTCAAAAAAACAGATATTTTTTATACATTGTTATTCACTTATATAAGCCATATTTAGGTCACAACAAATGGTTTAGGTGCTAAAAAGATTAGAAATGTATATTGTCAAAATTATAGTTTTAGATTATTTTTAGTTATCTACCACTGCTCTTGGGAAGCAACCCTAAAATAGCTTAACATGATACCTCATAGTGGATAATTTTATTGACCTCAAAGTAATGACACTTAAATTCATATGTGGACCTATCTAATGTATGACTGGTATTGCTAGTAAGGTGATAACTAAAAACGCTAAATGGTTTAATAACATTAGATATAAGGCCACCCCTTACTACTGCAGTTGAATATCATTTTATCCTTTTGGACCAGGTCCTCGCCCCTCACTGCAAATAAATAATCTAGATACCATGCATTAAAGCCTACACATTAAGATCATATATGGTTTTGTATATGATGCATAGTCATTTAACAAACCCATCAAAAGTTGGGGTTTTGGTAAAAGGTAGCTCGCAATATCTCTACTCACTTATTGGCTACTCATCATTATAATATGTAGCTGCATAAAATCTTAAAATCTTCAACTAAGAAGATACATAACTTTTTATAGTAAAGTTCTATGTAACTCTAGGTTATAAGCTAACTGGTATATATATAATCCTAATTACAATGTGACTTAACCAGCAGTTTGAGAAGACCTTACTACACATTCAGCAGATAGTTTATTATAAGCAAGTCCAAGTGCTTACAATATTCCATGGAGAGGTTTAAAATTGATCTATGATATAGCAAACCATGTAATCAGTAATAAAATACTGTACAACCTATAAAAAAAGCATATCAGCTTTTTACCAATCAGGTGGCAGCAGAGTTGATATTGATAAATCAAAGAATGTAAGCTACCCCTTATATAATCTATACAAATCATGACTACGTCTGTGTATAAGGTTCATTTCCATTTGACTCCAACTCAGATGACATCTGTCACTCATGCCCTAATCTACCAGCTACCCGTTAAGGAAAGTGCCCCAGGATCATAGAGGATGTAGTTAGACTGTCTAGATATTTTAGATCACTATCCTACCTTGCCTAGGTTCTCTATTTCATCGTTCTTTGATTTGTACCTGCATATATAAATATTTGTAAAGATAGGCTCTGAGTGCTAAATATATTAAATGTGGAGATACTTAAGTTTTAAATATAGAACGAAAATCGTTGCCACTTGCCAGCCTTTAAACTGGTATCCGAACTTGAAAGATGAAGCTTGCTTTCCAACATAGATTATTTCATATTCTACTGTTGTTTGGGTTTAAAGTCTAAAATAGGTACGCAAACGTAAAAAGATTCGTAACCATTTGATCCCAAATGTATCATACTTATGCGAGCAATGCTGAGGCAACCCCTGGTATATGAATATTAGTTTTTACGCAAAGTATATATCTTAAGTTTGAATAACATCTATTATATGGGTACAATCTCACATAAATGGTAAAGGCCATATTATATGCAAATATAAATACTTTTAAACATAACTTTATGGATAGAGTCTAATTTAATATCAAGTGCGCTGAATGAGAAAAGCTTAAAATATATAATAAATTAAATATGAGCAACTAGTGGAGTCTATTAAAAGCAGGATACATTTTAAAATAATAAGCAAAAGGCTACTAGGAAGGTGGAACATCTTCATTCTTTGGAACGGCAAAGCGAAATCCTTGGTTGAACCCAAAGTACTTATCATTTGCATCCTTTATGCGCTGGGCTTTAGCTTCCGGGTTCTCAAGTTCAATGCCCTGAGCGGGAGTGAAGGCAAGGGATGAGGACAGGCCAGAGGTAAAGGTCCCATTGTTGGTGGTGTAAGCCAGCATGGCTCGGTGGCGCTTGCTAACCCCAACCTTGTTGCGCTTGTCAGCCACAGCTGCACGCACTTGGCCACGGTTGGTGCCCATGGCGCCCAAACCAATCATACTGTCAATACCATGGGCCTCGTCCTCTTGCTCACCAAAGTTAATGCGGTTGGCGGCGCGCCTCAACTCCGTGGCAGCCATGGACTGCTTGATGCTACGCATTCTAAACCAAAGTCAGAGTTGCTTTTTGGTCAAGTACCTGCGACCCCCACGGCGTTTTTAGGGCCTTCGTCAGGAATGGGCAGAGCCTTAATATTCTTAATCGGCGGAGGTTGAAGCATGCCTTCCACCTTCTTCTTAATTGCCAGCCTCAGCGCCCGCCCCGACGAACCTGACGATGAGACAGAAGGCAAAGCTTAGGTTACCGTCGCGATACTCCTGGGACCTATCGACCCGCGCGGCCAGAATCGCCCTTGAAGTTAGATACCAACCATAGTCTTACTTGTTGGAAACTACTCGGACGAGAGTCGAACGTAGGTCAGGTGGGGCTGACAGCACCGCTTCCGAGAAGTGGATGTACCCGGATCGGTTCTTGTTGGTGATCTTTGATAAGCCTGTGTTAGCAACCTTGGATGCTCCTAAAGACTTGTCATTTAGAAGGGCCTCGCCAAACTTCGTACCGTTAGGTTACAGGCAGGGATTTTGCTCAAGGCATCCAAGCCACCGGCAGCACCAAGAAGCTTAGCTGCTGTGGCGGTTCCAACCACGGCAGACAATTGGGTGCGATGTACGTCATGCGGGATTCAACAACAGTAATGAGCTACCACACGCTTAGACTATTGGCCCAACAGCACCCGATTTACCTTCTGCTGGGTGTTGTCTAATTCTAGAGCCATGTCACAGGCCAAATTGACCTCCGCAAGCGCCTCAGGCGTCAGCGTGCTCGTGGGTAGCCCTTGGTTGGCAATGTTGATGGATAGAATCGTCGTGGCGGATAAGAATGAAAAATCGATCTTCCTCACGTCCTAAGCTTTTAAAAAAGATCTGAATAAAAGGTTACTTCCGTCGCCCCAATCTTCTTAACCGTCCTAACGTAGTCGAGCGGGTTCGTGACTAGCGTGTCTAAACCGCGGAAACGGGCGTCGTAGTGATCTCGGATATACTTGGCATGTTAACAGGAGGTCAAAGGTTACCTTGATCACCGTAACAAGTTCCGTATCGATTTCCGCGACGAGAGTATTGGCGGTGACGATGAGTTTATACTCGGGGTCCTCTTCGATAATGCCCGTCATGGTTTGGATTGCTGGCTGCCGAAGGCGCAGCTCCTCGATTTTCTACCGAGGTCAACCCAAGTCATTTCAGCCACGTTACTTTAAGGGTGTTGATCATTTGGGGGGACTTTAAAAGCTTAGCAACGTTCACGATCCCACCTGATGGCTTTTGTTCCGAATCGGCCTCGTCCGCGTTTAATGGACGCTCGTGCTCCGTTTCACTATAGTCTCCATCCGATAGATCGTCAAGGTCATTCAACAGCCGCTCATTATCAGACATCTAACAAAAACTTGAGCCCTCATGGGTACCTTAAAAGTTGAATTTTTCTCAAAGCTTATAAGATAGGTTTAAAGCCCAACACTTGAGCTAGCCATCTGCTTTAAAAGGTTGCAGAATAAGATAAGGTATGAAGTTCTAGACAACTTAGCTAAAAAATAAAGCAGTTCTAATCCATTATTCACAAAAAAAACTAAGGCCTAAGCTACATTATTTCGCTCCCACAAAAATAAATCAAGTGGTCAAAAAGCCAAAAGGTGCCTAATGGAAAGGTTGATTACCTAAAGATTGATATTTGACAACTATTGAAAATAATGTCTTAAATAGAGACCCTTATAAAGGGACGCATTTGTCAATAAAAACCATATTTTAACAAAAAAAAATCAGGCAATGGTAGATATTAGTTTGAGCACAACTCAATATAATCAGGGCGATTAACAAAATCTCAGAAATAAAAGAAGGTGCTTCCTGACCCAGATCTATAGCTAATGCCGAGCCCCAAAGTAAAAGTTATAAATTCACACCGTCCGCCGCAACGTTTTTAGTGAGAGGGTACCCGTAGAGATTATATTGCAAATATAGTATCCAAGTATCAAATTAAATTACTTTAATATAACTAACCTTTAGGGTTCAATTTAAAACTGAATTTTGAGTTACCAATTGTTCATATCTTTATGTGGTTACATGCTGTAACTTCAAGTCTGCCTACCCATTTTGGTCCCATCTCAAGACTCGACTTCCAACCCTGATCAACAGGTCCGATCTTTAGCTTATAAATTTTTATTTATTCGAGGCAAGCCGACCAGGGGTAGCTTATAAATTTTAATTTTTAAATTTTTAAATTATATAGCCACCAATCTCATTATTACCAGCGCAAATTAATTCCAAGTTACTACTTTTAACTTTTATCGCTTAATTTTTGTGCTTCCATTGATAGAATTAAAGATGTTATTCATAAGCTGGGGCAATAGTTATAGTTCGAGGTTTTGCAATTTCAATATAAGCTTTATATAAATACTAAAGGGTGGTTAGCCTAGCAGGTAAAACTGCTTCCACCCCAAGTGCAGGTTTTGAGTTCGAAACCTGTACTGGCTAGAATAGAAAAATTCTCGGTGCGGTATATTTGTCCCAAAGTTGACCCACCTCGAATAATTTTTTATATAAATACTAGCCATTCATAACCCGTGCTTCGCTAAGGTGTCTATAAAATTTCTGATATTCAAATTTATTAACTTAGATTTTATATTATAGACTAGCCGATTTACCCGTGCTTCGCTATGGTGTCTAAAATTAGATTTTCAATTTATTAATTTAGATTTTATATTATAGATAAATAAAACCACTCAGAAAAATTTAATTGCTCAATCGAATCAACCAAAAACCATCAGCCATTCGGCCAAATAAAATAAACTTATTAAATCAATCAGTTAACACCAAACTGCTACCCAAAACATCTCTCAATATTTAAAATCATTGTGTTTGTGACACGTCTTCCAACCTACTACATCAACTTCAGCTTTTTATTTATTCGAGGCAAGCCGACCAGGGGACGGAACTTCAGCTTAACTTGCTAAAATCATTTTATTAATTAGGGGAACCAAATTAGGCAGGTTTTAAAATCATTTAAACTAACATCCAGATACTCTTGCTGCTGCGGTATTTAAAGTTTATCAGATGATAAGCTCACACTGACAGCCTATAGGCTGTGCCAGCGCTACTCTCGAGCCAGACTAACAGCTTCACTGTTGCCCTCATGGCTGGTAAGCCGATAATCCTAACGACTTAATTTACTTAAACCTCTAATACTGATTTTTGTTTAGTTTCGGGTGAGCAATTTGGTGAATTATTTGACAATATTTGCCAATTCTTACCCACTCGCCCAAATTGATTGAACATATCGGTCTCAATTAGTCTCAGGTGAGCAATTTGGTAAATTATTAGTTAATATTTGCCAATTTTCACCCAATTGCCCAAATAGATTGAACCTATCATACTTGATAGTTTCAAATTTGATACACATTCGCCAATTCCCACCTACTCACCCAAATAGATTGAACCTATCAGACATAAAGATTTCATATGTCAGTCAGTCAGTATGTCATTCAGTGAATGTGTTTTATTAAGTAGACTAGCTGTATGCCCAATAGGATTTCCTATCAGCAATCTCATACCCATCCAACTTTTCTCAAATGTTAAAGTTTTTGGGTATCCTGCTCTGCCCACCCTCTTTTTTACCCTTTAGTTATAGTGAGTAATTAACTCTAAATAAATAAATAAATAAAGACTAAAGAGACTTTAATAAACTATACATTACCCTGCAAAGAAAAATTAGGCTGCACACATCAAAGAATCACCTATAGGACTTCACAATATACCACATTTTGCATCTAGACTTAGGATCCAAACTTTCCTTGATTCAAAGAATCTGCCAAAAAAACTTTCACATCTTCAAAATGCCCGACTCAAGAAAAGGCAACACATATTTATTTAACTGAGGTAAGCTGACCAGAGGATGGACATTAACAAACTAAAACTAAAATAACATAACTGATTGAATCAAACAACATGCCCAAATGAGCGGATTAAATGAAACACACTGACTGAAACAATCAACCAGGTGGGCAGTGGAGACCACTTATCCCTCCATGGTGAAAAGGGAGGGGGATTGGAGGGTTCATCTTCAGCAACAGCTTTCTCATCCCAGAGTAGGGTACATGTCAAGGTGGATAGCAAGGGCATTGGGGCATCAGTGGCATGTGGTTCAATATTTCCAATGATTGGTACTTTGGAGAAATTGCCAACTCTAAATATAGAAGTGATATATTTGGCTAAAGTTTATTTTTGGCTTTAATGTGGGCATCTGGTGGTTTAATAAATGTGGCAATATTGGTTTGGGTAATCTTAGCTTTTGGATTTCATGCTACAGTTACCATATTCTGGATACTTTCATTGACATTTTTGTGCAATTGTTTCATATTAATCTTAATTTTTAAAGTAAGATTTTGGGGATAACAGGAGGTGGAATACCTCCTGTGAGCATTGCCACTGATTTGACGGCAGCTTTGTGGAGGGGATGATAATCTGGTGTAGCAGCTGCTTCTACTGTAAGCTGGTGGTCGCTGTAAAATGATTCATCATTTGGCTGTGGGGCATATAAATGAGGGGGAATTCTGAGTCTCATTTTGCATTACAGAACTGGTTGACTTGCAGAGATGGTTCTTCAATGATATTACCTGATTTGTCAATTTCATCCAATAACTCCCATGGGTTCTGGTTGAATTGAATTGGGGAATTGACATATGGTTGAGGTTTGGTTGATTCTTTGAGGATGCATGGGATTGAACTGGGGTCCAATCCTGTGCTTGACTGGGTAGAGCATTTTTGGCACTGGGGTGAGGAGGAGGCTGATTGGTGGCTGCAGGTGCAGCTGCAGCAACTGGCTTTGAGGGAGGGGGATGTAGGATCATACGCCATGCCAGAACTGGCACAGGGTGGGTGGAAGATTGGGGGTCAGCGGACAAAAAATCTGACCTTTTAGAAGTAACTAAGGAGGGGCACTTGCAATTTGAGTGGTCCAACTCAAAACAGGATGGGCAGATCATCTGCCCACCCTTGATGCAGGCTCAAAATGGAGGGTCAGGGGCAGAAGGAATGACAGCATGAGGGGGAATTGAAACAGCAATTTTACTAAATTCAGGGCTGACCATGGCATACACCTGAGGCCCAGCGAGGCGTGTGGCCGCATTTGGGACCACAAATTGTAAGATGGGATTGGAGCCATAGGCTTCCAAACTGTCCATCAGCTTCTGGTGGAGCACCTCAGGGGGAGGTGGGTGGGAAAATCAGCAAACTGGACCACCAAAGTGGTGTCTGCTGGGAGCTGGGTCCAAATTGTGGGAAGAGGGTATCCTGGAATACTAGGGGCACAGTTGCTGCAGTGGCGAAATCAGCTTCTCAGGTGAAGCTGAGGTCAAAATACCCCTTATAGGGGCGAAATCAATAAAACTGGTGGGAATCATCACCACCTGTGCCATTTTGATAATGGCTTGGTTGTGGTATGGGAAGAGTTTCCCATAGTTGACCCTTAGGCTGTACCACATGTTGCTCCGGGGAGCACCAGAGGGCAGCAAGGTACCGCTTGGGTATGAGCAAGGTGGGCGTCAAGGTCCTTGGGAGGAACAAATTGTCCCAGGGGTTTGGTATGACTGGGCAAGCCAGTCTAAGCACGTTTTCCTGCTGGACAGAAACTGGCAGGGAGGGGAGTTTTGCCACTGCCCCACACTGGAGCAGCCAGTGGAGAATCTGAGGGCATCAGAGCAAAACTACAGTGAGTGATTAAAATTACTTTCTTGTTTCCATATAATTTTCTTGGAAAGTTATGCTGAGCATAAAGAGAGTTAAGGCAACATATACCTAACCAAGTTTGTAGGAGTCCAGCTTATGGGTGCTGTCACAAATACTACTAAGAGAAACTAAACTGGGCTCCCAGTTGGGGTGTGTGAGCACCCAGTGGAAGCCCCAGAATGCCAGAGGCATAGCAGTCCAGGTGACTAATATAAGTGGGGATCTACAGGAAACATGAGGGAAGCAAACTTAGTAACTTAGTGAAGGCCCCCAAGGCAAACCAGATAGTTGCATTGGGGGCAACTGCAAGTCTTATGGGGGCAACCCCCAAGGGCGGGAGAGGCGGGGAGAATGACAACTCCTCCAGGGTTCATGGCTGCTGGCCTTCAGGTTTCAAGTGGGGGGCTTGCACGCCAGCGGGAGGTGGCACAGAGGCCACCACATTATTGGTAATATGGGTAGAAATGTGGTGAGCCCTATGAGAGGGGCTAGGACTGAGCTCCCCCTGAAGGGGGCACTCTAGGTCCTGCTGGTGGGCTGGGCCTGCAGAGGCGGGGGTGGCCATGGAAGCCAAACCAACATGCAGTGGGCCAGGGATGCCTTAGGGCTTCTCTAACTGGGAAGCAGTTTCAGCAGACTTGGCACCTGAACAAATGGAAGGGCCTCCGTTTAACAGATGCATGGAAATGAATGGAGCATTAGGTTCACCATCAGGGGCAGGACGGATTATCACATTTCCAATCCGCTGCCACGTGGCAGGATCAAGCAACCAGATAATCCAGTTGGAGAATATTTTGAAAAAGATTTGGGTGATGGCACACTTCATCAGATTGATTGACAGAATCTTTTTGTAAGTTGTGTTAAAGCAGATGGAGTCCATGGCAAACTAGGCGGATTATCAGATTTTATTTTGACAAGAGGCAAAAAGAATGAACTGACAACTTCCCTCAGCGGGGCCAGTTGCCTTTTAAATGGGGCGATAGGCATGGGGAAATATTGGGGGATTGGTCGTTAATGGAATGGGAAGGGGAATCGTTTGGCTGACTTGGAGGGGGGTAAAAGGCGGCTCCTAATTTGGCAAAAGCTTAGAAATGTTTTGCAAATTTTCCCAACTTCTTGGGACCAGACCAAATTGATACTGCCGATCCAGGTCCCAATGACTCAAATCGGCCTGTTCACATGGCTGGGGCAGTCCAGATTGGTCTCAGGAGGCAGGGATCCATGGATCAGGTTTGTTACAATGTGGGCCAATCCCACACTTGGGCAGCTCATATAATCCAAATTTCTGGATCTGTTTTGGAATGTGGGGCCCAATGATCCAAGCTGCATGGAGCCAGGTTTGTGATCTGAGCTGTGTAACAATCTGGCTTCTGAAGCAGGTCAGCCCAGACCAGCTCCCCCAGTCCAGAAATTACCAGCTGGGCTCTGACATTGGGAATTGCCATTTTCCCAATTTTTGGCCATGGCTTGCCTGGGGAGCGGGTGGCCTCAGGGCCCTCTACCTGCCCCCTGATGTGAGCCATCTCCCTGAAGACCCCTTCTATCAATTCTACCAGGATTGAAGGGGGGAAGGGGTGAGTGTGGGATGGCTTTGGGGAGGAAAGACATCACTGAGCGCTCATCTATCATGTGGGCGAGGTCACCTAGCTGTGACAGAGGGTCCACGGGAGCATTGGGGCCCCTCTTGGTCTGGAAGGGGTGCTGAACCCTATTCAGTTTCAAGGGCTGGTCCCCAAGAATTACAGATGCGCGCAGGTGCTTATGCTGCTGGATCCCACAAAAGTTTAAAAAATTAATAAATATACACTAATAAAAACTTGGGTTTTTTATGTTTTTATTAGCAGTGTGGGGTCAAAGAGGAAAAGCAAACCCCTTGATATCTGACCAATCTGTATTTAAAAAGTATTGAATGTCAGAGGGAATTTATTAGTAAGTTCAGTACAGCTTGTTACCATCCAAATTAGAAAATATGTTAAAGTAGACTATCAAAGCTCAGATCATTTGTTTTGCCTGGGCTGTACAACGGATGGGAAATTAATGACTGGCATTACATAGCTGTGCAGTAATGCTTTAATTAGCTTCAGCCAATCCCCATTAGCAGAAATTGTTTTACCTTGGGGGACCCCCGCCATGCCTATAAAGGGGGTGGGTCCCTGCATAAGTGCATGAAGGGACCTGGTGGTGGCTGGGAGAGTTCCATTTGATGGACGCCCCAGGGTCTGCAGCATGGTCAGAGAAATCCAACTGCTCGACTTGTTGGTTGTTTCCTTATAATTTATCAAAACATGTTACCCCAATTTGTGGGGTTCCACCAAGAATCGACCAAGGTCTTTTGGTCAACAATATTATTAATATCATTAAATTTGTAATTAGAATTATCTGAAATTTGTAAATGCCCAACATTTCCCCTTTTCAGCTGGTTTTGAACCAGGACATTCTTTCTTTTTAGCTGAGAGGGAAAATGTCTGACGTTTCCCTTGAGAATGTTGGGGGAGAATAAGGTTTCAGGAAGCAGTCATGTACCCAATTGATGGTGATACCAGTATCCAGAGATTTTATGGAATACACATTACCTCTTTTTAGGTGATGGTGAAGGGACATTCCCAGATTGATACAAGCTTACCTCTTCTTGGAGTGATGCGGCTATGGTAGTATAATTCCATTTCAGATACTTGGAATGTAGGCAGGGGGGTTCATAGCTCATTAGCAGTCTGCCCTTCTTTTGTCACCTTTTTGGCTAAATTAGTCATAGCCTCAGATTGAAGTTGGATGCTGTGGTGAGCTAATCTGCACATGACTTTTTTGGGTTCCTCAATTCTAGAGGAGAATACATCTTAAACAAAAAGCATGTACTCCTGGTTCCCTCCAATATATGACATAAAATGGGACATTTTCAAGATCCTATGATAACTGATCCAGTAAGACATAAGGGCGCTGGGTGAGAATTGATCCCAATGGAGAGGATCAGTGGATGCTATTTTCCATAGAATGGAAACCAAGGTTCAACTAGCTCTTTCCACGTTCCAATTTGTGGAGGGATTATATATAGCTAAGAAAAGTTGCAGGGCTCCCATAGATGTGGCCAGGATTATGACTACTCTGTAGGTGAAGTTATTACCATTATCGCAGAGTAGTACTTTTGGACAGCCATGTCAAGTGAAAATGTTTTGATGTAAAAAGGTAGCTGTAGCCTTGGCCGTTTGGGCAGGGATAGCCACTGCTTCAGCCCACTTAGTGAAGTGGTCAATAGCTACAAGGATAAATCGGTTGCCACTAGTTGTCTGAGGGAAGGGACTGACTACATCCATACTAATAGTGTGGAATGGTTGTTGTGGGTTATTTGGTTGATACTTATACCTAGTCTCGAAACTGGATTGCTTCTTGCACGTAAGTCAGGCTTCCAAGGCATCAACAATAGATTCCAACATTCCATCCCAGTTAAGTTGATCCTTAATCCACTCATAAGTTTTCTTGGCTCCTCAATGACCTAGAGTGGAGTGAGCTTCTAGGATAGCAGTCACGCGTTCTGAGGGTTGAAGGTAAGGCAGCCATTTTGTCCCCACCTGCTTATACAATTTCCCATTATCCACTTTAGTATCATGGGAGTGCCGGGCTAACATCTTCTGTAAAGGCTCATATTCATCTTCCCAGTCATCAGGGGTCATTAATAGGTCATGTAACCTCTCCGCCTCACTATTATCTAAGTGAAGGACTGGTATCCAAGTCAACCCATCATCGTTCATGTGACAGGTTCCAGCACGGTGTTCAATCTTCATGTCATAAGGCTGGAGCTTTAGAGACCAGAGAGCTAATTGGCCAGTAGGATCTTTCATGTTCTGTAACCATTTTAAGGATGCGTGGTCAGTAACCACAGTGAAGGTAGTTCCATATAGAAAAGGGCGGTAGTGCTTTACAGCTAACAGAACAGCAAGGCACTCCTTCTCCGTTACACTGTAGTTACATTCAGCCTTTGAAAGAATCTTTCTAAAATAAGATACTAGATGATCAACACCGTTTTTATCCAGTTGGGCTAAGATGGCCCCAACGGCATAATCTAAAGCATCAGTGAATAAGAGGAAGGGTTTATTATAATATGGGTGTCAAGGATAGGGTTTTGTTGCAGCAGTTGCTTCAGAATCTCAAAAGCAGCCTTCTGTTCTGCACCCCAATAGAAAGGGGTATCCTTGGTCAATTGCCGGACAAGTGGTTCACTGAGTTGGGCAAACTTAGGGATGAACTGGTGGTAATATCCCATCATTCCTAGAAATACCTGAATATCTCTTAATTTTTAGGGGGAGGCATTTTGGCGATTGCATCTACCTTATCTTAGATTGGTTGAATTCCCTTTTGAAAAAATAAGATGGCTGAGGAAATCCGTTTCTTTTGAAAGAAAGTACACATTGAAGGTTTTAACTTAATATTTGACTTATGTAGTCATTGAAACATTTCCTTCAGGTGATCACGATATTCATAAAAAAGTTCTGAAAATACTGTGATTTCATCAAGGTAGACAATGACGCAACTTAATTTCAAGTCCTTCATGATATGGTCCATTGCACGCTGGAAAGTTGCAGGTGCGTTGCACAACCCTTGAGGTAATCAGGTTGGTTGGAAGAGACCCTCACTACAAATGAGAGCACAGTTCTCTTGGTCTTCAGGGGAAAGATCCATTTGCTAATGGACACTGGCCAAGTCCATGGTGGAGAAGAAGTTAGAGCCAGAGAGTTGGGCCAAGGCGTCGTCAATGCAAGGATAAGGATAGCTATCCTTTTTCTTGAGGTTATTTAACTTGTGATAGTCAATGACTATCCAACGACTTCCGTTTTTCTTTTTTATTAGCAGGAGAGGGGAAGACCAGGGGCTTTGTGAAGGAATCAGCAACCCCGCGTCTACTAACTTCTAAAGCTCTGTCCTCATTTGTTGTTCTTCCACTTTTTATTTGCAGTAAGGTTTTGACCAAATGGGATGGGCATCACCCACATCAATGGACTGGCACCAGCCCTTCATGTGGCCATAGTCATTAATCATTTGGAGAATATGTCATTATAGTTGTTGAGGAGAGAGTGAACTTTTCCAGCTCATCTGGGTCAGCTTGTCTGAGATATGGGCGTTGGGTAAGTACACACCAGGTTATCCGTTGGCAGGCCCACATCCAACATGGAACAAATGGAGTGAATTTGTTTAATGTCCACCACAAGGACTAACAAGCCTCTGCCAATCTCCTGGTGTTTTTTACAACTATGTTCTTTGAGGTGAGGCTCTCCAATAGCAAGGTAATGTGCCTTTGATAAGGTGAGTCAAGGATGCCAGGCAATACCAGAGGATCCAAGGGACTAACACCCTCAATACTAACGAGATGCAACAAACAGTAGTGTGGGATTTATAGCGTGACTTTTATATCAACCAATAGTTGTTCACCAGGCTTAATCATGACCTCATCTGCAGCATAAAAAAGGATACCTTCCCTAGAATCCACTGAATTGGGCAATTTCTTTGTGTTGCACCTAGAAGTTGTATAATACAAAGGTATAGCTGAGATGGGGCATTCAACCAGGCAAGAATATTCGTGCTTACTGGATTCTTTATTGGATAAGACTAATGACACTTCATAGTTGAGTAACGAGAGGTAACCTTGCTTCAGGTTGATTATTCCCTCATACTCAATCATAAATTGAGTGCCAATGAGAATAACATACGTGTTGTTATATAAAGCCTCAGCGGGGGCTGATAAAATAAGCTTCCCAACTCGAATGAGAAAGGTAAAAATATGACCCAATAGCACGGGTACTGTTGGGGCCAGAGGGTCCAAATTCATTCATGTAATCTAAGTCAGGAGCTAGCTTTATTTGCTTGATAAGCTTAGTGGAGATCACTTTGAGTGGGGAGCCAGTGTCCAGGATGGTCAGTATTTTGGACCTATTGAATGACCACTTCAACATTATTGGGCGTTCCTCCAAAGTTAGGAGACAAAGCTAAGATCTCCTTGCCAAATGGTGGAGGTGAGTTTTTTAGCAGTCTCAGGGTAGTTATTCATGATGGATCTTATGGGATGAACACGCTGAAGAGGTCGAATCAAGCCAGCTAAGAATTGGTCACCATCGCTGGCAGGTGTCAATCACTTTTGGACACCCTAGTATTTGACTGATGTATGTTTCCTCAAAAATGGTGGTCTCGTCTACTCCTCCAGCATTCAAATGATTAGGAACCTCTATCTCTGTGGGGGCTCCCAATATATAGTAATAAACATCATCATAACCCCCTCAGATTCATCCCCAAGGCTATTCTCAACAACTGGCAAGGCCGTGATGGAGGTAGGAGAGATGGCCACAGGAGATTAAATAGCCTTAGGGAACGCTTTTACCAGCTTAGCTGGAGGGGTAGGCACATTAGCTTTAGTGAGCTTATGCGGACGGATAATTGTTACTACCTTACAGGACTTTGAGTCATAAGAAGGAGTGATAACCTTTTCAAGTCACATGAAGGAAGCAGGTTTTGTAGAGAGAATAGGCACAGGAGGGCTTACTCCCAACTGATCAACTAATGGGAGTTCTCAATAGTGAGAGCTGGAGGGCTCACCTTAGCTTCCTTGGTTGTTGCACATGAATGGAAATCAGCAGCATCTACTAATGCATCTTTTAGATCACGGATATTTTTGAAATGGCGTTTTACTGAGATAATATGCCTGGTTAGAGAGGGCTGGGAAGCTAAACCATTTAACAGGGAAGTGATAGCTTCATCAAAAGTGAGCATGTTAGAGGTTGTTACCCTTTGCGCAGCGAGGTAAAATCGTTCAGCAAAGCAAAGGAGTGGTTCTGTAACAATTGAGTTTGTCTCAATCATTACATTCTGACTCAGATTCAGATTTTCCAAATCTGAATTGGATCGTTTTTTAATATTTTTGGCTTGGTCATTTTGGGCGCTGGGTTGTGCCTCGCCCAAATCATTGATAAGGCTCACACAAGCTTAATCTACAACTTGGGTGAGGCCCCCAAGGGGCGGTTTTTATAAGGCGTGCCTGCCCATTCCAAAGCTCACTTTTGGAATTTCCCCCTAGCATTCCCTACCTGGGGGAGCATTGGCGGTGGCTCCCCAGATGAGCTCTTGTTGGCGGAATCTTTGTTTTATGATCCTGAATAACAATAAAGGTTGTTTCAGGGTTAGCATACCTTGCATACTGTGGTCTTTTTCAGGTGTTTTATTTTGAGGAGCTTTCTTGTGGTTGGGTTGGACCAACCCAGAGGACTTTGCATAGCCAACCAGTAGTAGGAAATGTTTGGCACTGTTTGGTGCCCCAAAACTCTCCCTACTCAGTTAGGCTGCTTTAGTTGCTTGCTGATAGCACCAACATAATATTTATTTATTGGTGGTTGGGAACTGGGGTTTTTCTGATTGTGACAGGTTCACCCTTGTTATAAAATTGGCGTTATTGTTGAGATACGCCATAAACAACTTTGCGCAGGGTTTGACCCACTGAGCTATAGGACCAATGATATGAGGATCATTGCCCTTGAAACAACAGAAATAACTTATTTTATAAATATGGAGCACTTGCTCCCACTATACTTTTTTATTAAATATAATAAACACAGCGGATTTTCGATGTTTTTCTCACTCTAAACTATTAACAACCTGACCTCCTCAATCATCTCATCCCACTTGTATCATAGAAATTTTGGATGATACCGCTTTCATGGCTTAGTAATTCACTTTGCCATTTCTCATTGGCTCCACAAATTCTTCATTTGTTAATTCACAATCACCTAATTTGAGTTGACTTCCCAAAAACCCAATATCACCTCATTTCAAGGCGCTCAAATTAACATAACTTATACCAAACTTGGTGGATTCCATCTGTACAACCATAACTATTTAGAGCTTATTGTCCAGTCATATTGTAATTGCAACATTACACCCTCCTTGAAAGGACGATAAGACTCCTATTGCTTATACGCCCAGAGGAACTTTGCATGCAATTGGTTGATGATCTGACTGCTAGCGGGGTCCTTGATAGTATATGCATCCATACCTGTCTTCTCTATGACTTCAAATGGCCCAATCCAGATACTGGACAGCTTGTGTTTCTGGCTGAACTAATGTTGATCATGGAATAGGACCATGTCTCCATCTTTGAATTGTGCAAGGCCATTTTGCCGTACCTGATCAGCAGCCTGGTTTTTAATTTTTTGGCTAAGCTGAATGAGTATGCTTTCATTTGTAATTTAATCAGTGTATTCATTAGGGCGGTCAAATAGCATTGCAGATCCATTCCGCCAGTGTCCTCTACACAGTCATATAGGAGCGCAGGCAAAGTGGAGTGCCATCCATAAAGCAATTGGAATAGGCTTTTCCCCATGGCAGAATGGTAGCTAATGTTGTAGGCAAACACCGTGGTTGAAAGGAGGGTACTCCAATTGGAGGGCATATCAGTAACCAACTTCTGGAGAATTTTCACCAGGGTCCCATTAACCTGTTCAACCATTCCGTTGGATTTGGGGAGATATGAAGTTGTTAGAACCTGGCGATTGCCATCATTTTGTTGAGTTTAGAAACTATGTGAGAGGTGAAATTAGTGCCATTGTCAGTAAGGATAAACTGCAGGCAGCCATGATGCTGAATAATGCATTCCATTACAAAATTAGCCATAGTAACCGCCCCCAGATCCCAAATGGCCTGCGCCTCAACCCACCTGGTAAAGTGGTCAATTGCTATCAGGATAGACTAGGACCAGTTGGCTCCTGTTGGCAGAGGGCTGTCAACATCAAGGGAAAGCATATGCCAAGCGAAGTGTGGCTTCACTAACTGGTATGAGGTCTTCCGACAGAACAGCTTTTCCACTTGGCACTGGTGACAGGAGGAGAAGTATCAAGAACATTGAAGTTTATGCTTTCCCAGTAATACTGAGGCCGCAATAATTCCAATGTCTTGCGCATGCCACCATGCCCAACTGCCCAATGTGCGCTCATGATAGTGTTAGGATGCATTGAGGGTCGCAGAAAGTTTACTGTTGAGTTGCCAATCTGCTTGTACAGCTCAACATTCCGCTGGAAAGTATTGGCTCGCATTTCATTCAACGCCTTGATGAATTTGGGCGGCTCATCATCATACTTCCCGCTGAGCATCTTGTCATAAATAATATCTCTCAGATCCGCTGTAACTGCTATAGTTGGTAGCCTCAACAAGCAATCAGAATTCTGGTGTTTCGCTCCTGGTTGGTGAAGGATCTCAAAGTTGTAAGCCTGAAGTTTAAGGGCCGATCGTGCTAGCCAGCCCTCAGGCTCCTTAAGGTTCTGAAGCCAGCTCATGAGGCGTGATCCATTAAGACTTTAAAATCTTACACCATGCAAATATACTCTGAATTGCTTATAAGCATAAATCACTGCTAAGCACTCCCACTTGGTCACAGTATAATTTCGCTCATGACTATTCAGGCTTTAACTGCAGTACGCCACTAGGTGCTTTTCCCCTTCTTCATCTTTTTGGACAAAACTGCCTCAACAGCGTAAAGGGACAAATCTGTCTGTACAATAAATTATTTTTTGAAATTTAGTAACATAGCATTGGCGCCTCAATCAACACTGTTCAAAGAGTATCAAAGGAGCATTGACAGTGTTACTTCCATGCAAACGTGGTATCCTTTTTAATAACTCAAATAATGGACCTCCAATGCAACTAAAGTTAGGTATGAAGCGGCAATAATAGCCAACCATCCCTAAAAATACTTGTATATCTCGTTTACTGCTTGGTGTAGTCATTTCCAAATGGCCTCCACCTTAGCTGGTTGGGGCCTCAGCCCTGTGGCATCAACTACAAACCTGAGGTACTCAAGCTGATCCCTGAAAAGTGGCATTTCCAGGGTTTTAAATTTGATGTTGGCCTCAGACAATTGGCGGAATACCTCTTCCAAATGGGTAAGATGCTCAGAAAACGTGTGGGAGAAAACGTTAATATCATCAAGGTATACAAGAACGCATGACAGCTTCAAGTTGCCAAGAGTAGTGCCCATCTCCCTTTGGAAAGTATCTAGGGCATTACACAGCCCCTGTGGCATATGATTCAATTGAAAAAACCCTTTTGACATGACAATGGCGCATTTTTCTTGTTCCGCCACAGGCAATTCAATCTGCCAATAACCAGATATTAAATCCATTGCAGAGAAGTAACGAGCTCCCCACAACTGGTCCAACGCATCATCCATTCGTGGCAAAGGGTATGAGTCCTTTTTTGTAATGCTGTTGAGCCTGAAGTAGTCTATCACTACCTGGTTGGTACCATCCTTCTTTATGACAATTAGGACAGGGGAAGACCATGGGCTCTTCGATGGTTCAAGCATTCCTTGCACCACCTGTTTATTGATTTCTGCTGTGACAACTTCTTCTGCTACTCAAGATCAGCGAATTGGCTGAGATCTGATGGGGGATGATCCCCAGTGTCCATTTAATGGATCACTCCTCATGCGCACCCTAAATCATGAACATCAAAAGCAAAGATCTCTTTGTATTTTGAAATAAAGCCTACGCTCAATCTTTCTGATCTTCAGTTAATCCCATTAAATTTTCACGCAGTACCACTGCCATTACACCAGGCTAGGCTTTGATGGGCAAACCAAATTTACCCAGTGAACCAAACTCGTGAATCCTGAGGACCTCCTCAAAGTGGAATGAAATGTAGATATGCAACGATTTGTTGTCAGTGGATTTGCATTGGTTTATCCTGAAGATTTGCTACCAAGACTTTTGATCTCCCCATGCTTCAGAAGTATAAATGCCAGGGGCCACGTGGGGCTCAAGCTGTGATTGCTGATAGGACCCAATGACCTCCCCATATAGCCCAGCAGGCACTTCCACCTCTAACTCAGTGCTTATGATTGCTTGGTGTCTAGAGGGAATAGAAATAGGGCCAGCAGCTCTAAGCGGTAGCCCTTGATATTCATAAAAATCTGGTGAGGAAGGGCCCAGATCTTGCTCTTTAGTCAATGATAGTGAACCAAAACCACCCCATCACCAAATGCAAGGTTAATGTGACTCATGTGTACAGAATCGTTGGGCGCTTCGCTGGAAGTGAAGTATATTGGGATCTGCTGCCCCAGAATTTCAAACGTCTTCACTGTCATATCAACAACAGCCCCAAAGTGACGCATAAAAGTGGTTCCAATTAACAGGTCATAGTTATTGTTTGTAAAACTATAGCTTGGGCTACAATGACAATTGACCCAAACCGCAAATGTAGTGCACTGTATGCTCCTTGTTGGACATTCTCCTTATTGACTTTCAAAAAAGAATGTTGGAGGTAAAAATGCCCCTGAATCCACTACTATGATCAGCCAATTATATGTCCAATCCTCTAACAATACTATGTTAATGAGGAGATGAGTACCATCGGCCAAAAGACCCAGGTGGATTCTCGGTGGAACCCTACCCATTGGGAAAACATGTTTTATAATTAAAATTGGCTTATTAAGGTAAAAATGATGGGGGTGGAAGGCGAGTCAGTAGGGCATATGGCTATCAACCTGAAGGTTGCGGGTTTGATTCCCACCCTTTGCACATCAATCAGGGTGCCAGCCAAAGGAAGCTATTGGCAGTTAGTAGGTCTAATAACACGAAAACCTTACCCATGACAACCAGAAAAATTTGAGTCCTGATCCAGAGGTGGAAAAACTTTCTTCGATGGAGTTGACCCTGTTCAGGTTTCATGTCATTTTTTTCTTTTGGTAATGCCTGTCCCCTGGTTGGCTTGCCTTGGTTAAATAAAAAGGTAAAAACTAATAGTCAGATTGCTCCGACTCCTTGGCTGAATTTGGGGCATCCACC